>JAKXYG010001328.1:0-111999 GCA_025895645.1 Cardicola forsteri
AAAAAAAACAATTACTAATAACAAATAATAAAAATACAAATATAATATTTTAATTTTTATTAATTTAATTTTTACATTAAAATTATGTTTTAGAAAATTAAAGTGTTCATGACATAACGATAAAATTAACTGTTTGTAGTAAAATTTATATATTTTTAATTAAAAAAAAATTATTTTAGATTTAAATATTACATTTACCTTATATTAAAATATTTTTTAAAAATTGCTGATTTTAGTGATAAAATTAAACATTGTCGCTGCAATGCCTGTTACTGCATTTGACAGAGTAATTACGTTTTTAAATAATCTATTATTTTATTATATTGTAGATTGCTAAATTGCTATATGAAGCCTCTTCAGGACTTGATACAAAGCAAAGAGCATTTAACCTGCTGCAAGTTAAAGAGCTTCTTATTCACCGAGAAAGTTCTTTGCTGGATAATTTTTTTGAGGTACTTAATTTTAGTACGATGTATATAATATGTTAGGAAGTTGTTAATTTTCAGCATGATACAAGCGTTGAAGTGAAAAAAATAGTGATTCAATTTATTGGAGAAGCTTGGTAATTTTGTGGTTTTGTTTTAAACATTGTTTTCTGAAATTAATTTTTCATTTATGCGAAAAATTGGGTTAATTTATTATTATTACTATTATTAAAAACACATTTCTTTTAAACATGACTGAGGTTTTGTAGGTTGGTAGACGTATTGATTACAGCAAGCGCGTTTTGTATCTTGAGTATTAGAGAGAAATGGGATTAAATCGAATAAAAATAAAGTGAATGGTATAGATATGGAAATTAGGGCCAAAATAATGGAAATTAAGTGAAAATATGTTTAATAATTAGAGAAGAATAAATAAAACATCTATTTTGTTTTATTTATTTGAGGACGTAGTCGTCTCTTTATTTGTACAGCATATTAAACGATTAACTTTGATTTTTTGCCTCGCCCCGCAAATGCAAAATGGAATTTATTTTATATAATTATTTCAATGTGTTTAATTGACTTAAGAGGTGCATATTATTGTGTGTGTTTTAAAAGTAAACTTAATTGCATAAATCTAAGCATTAAGTGATGTCTATACGAGGTGAGGCGCGCGTCACGCTACACGTCCATTGGAGCGTTATTTAGCATTTTCTTCTTTCTTGAAGATTATTGCAGTGTTTTTTTAAGACAAGCGTCATTAGTTGATTTTAAATATGAAATGTAATACATATTTACGTGTTTTATTTTTATTTTTATAGTAATATTGATCCCATCTTAATCAAGCGAGCTATTTCAACATTATACTATTTATTTTCAACGTTATTGCATCTCGAACCTCCAGCTTCTAGTTTATTAAAATGCTTGATAAGTGTTTTGACTTTATTATATCGAATTGCTTTGACACGTGCGGTCAAGGTTGGAGTTATTGATTCTGGCATAGCCATTGGTACTAGCACTGGAATTATTGCCGATTCTGCAGCTGATATAGCGTTAGAAACATTTCGCAGTGTTGCAACACTCAAGGATGAAATTATACGTTTGTTATTGCCAACAGCTGTAACCACACCACCTGTATTTGGATCGGTCAATTCTGTTTTACTAAATGATTCAGTTCGTTTACAAATTGTCAGCTTGATTGAGGTAATTTGTAATTAATTGATAAACTAGATATAGACATTTGACAAAGATAATTACAGTTTACTTTAACAGTTGTTTTTATAATTTTAATAGTACGTGTTATGTAGAAACATGAAAATTATAGGATGTAATTTTTTAACAATGAGTTAGGCGAGTGGTTCGGTATGATTTTTCAGAATTAATTTTGTTAAGAGAAAATTATTTGTGACTCTAAAACAAGATGTTAACAATTCTGAGGATTTGAATAATGTTTATGAAGTTGCACTTAGCAATAATGGTAATATTCTTGATTTTGTACCTCCAAGGGGTGCGTCATGAAGGAATCAGTATTACAGGGATACCATCTTGGCTTATAGGTATATGCATATGCCCAAAGTAATTAAATTACTTGAGGATGTTAATGATTGAGAATTTGAGTTGTACCTATAAAATCTTCATTCTCAGTGATGGTAATATTTCTGAATGTTGACTAGGTGCACCTAAGCACGTAGATTAATACAGCAGGGACTGTGCACAGCGGAGTAAGTGAGCTTCCGTTCTGGTGAATAGGTGCAAGTATACACCGAGAATACTTAAAAAATATTTGAAGATATGCATATACCAAATGTAGCTGTTGGAATAAGGGAGAAAACGCTGACAAAAATCTGGCAAAGAGTAGTGATATCACACGGGTATTGTCTACCAGCCAGCGTTTGTTACGCACTTATCAAGCCATAGAAATAATGAAGAGGTGACTGTGTCACTAACCACACAACGCCATCTATTTCCTTCTCGATTCCAGTCAGTTATTATCCTACACTCACGTCGGCAACCAAATTCGGAAATTCCAATTTCAAACGAAGACGAAATTTCGCTTGATCAAATTCCCACACTCACTAATGCCCAACTTCAGTTGATTCTGGAATCGAGTACAGCTGCTTCGTCGGCTACTCTACTACCTGGCATCTGTTTGGTCCGACCGCACAGACTTAGCGAAGAAGCCGAAAGGCTCTTTGCCGATATGATTCATTGGCCTACACGATTGGAAAAAGCAGTGACGAGTTCCATTACGTCGGCCGTCTTGGAAGCGGTCATTCATTCACTTGTAGTAATTGGCAAACAGCGGCCACAGTTTTTCGATCGCGTAATTCAGGCGTTGGAAACTGTACATGGTGAGTGGTAGAATAATGTACTTTGATTCGAGGCCTGAATAACTAATACAACAGTATTTTAGAGCAACAACAACCAAGGTTAGTGGTGATATTCCTGACTGTTCCTCTTCCATGTGCTGCGTCCTGGACAAGGTGTCCAGTAAAGGGACCGAGTGCAAAGCAGTACAACTGGCTGCAAGCATACATCTAGGATATTTAAAAGATATCGTAAGGGAAAAAACCCTAATAAATAATCAGGCAACTTAGTCAATATTTGTGAACAGTGCCGCCGTCTACCAGCTACTAAACGTTTTTTCCTTTACATTTATTACGCTTATCAAGCAATCGAAATCAATCTTTTTATTTTCTGTACAAATATAGAAATAACGAGGTGAATACGCATCGCCAACCACAATAAATGAATTAATTAATCAATGTTCAAAAATAACATGTTACGTTTAACGTCTTGCTATTTCCAGTTACTCTACCACCCCACTTTTCCGACAAACAAGTTAGTTCGGTGCGAAGTCAGCTGAAAATGTGTTTGTTGAAATTGCTCAAACATTCCGCTGCTAATGTTGATTTTCAAGGTCGTATAACTATTCTTTTGACAGATTTGGGTGCAACACAGGGAGAGGTGAGTAAATTAGATTGTCAATTAAATGGTTTTATTTTTGAGATTTTTAAATGTTTGAATGCTCTACATTTTGTAGCATTTAGCAGTTTATCAGGATTTTTGGTTATTTTTATTTGATCATTAAAAAATTTATTTAGTTGTTTATTACGACAGAGAAAGTATTTAGAGGAGGAAGCTTTTTGGGTACTATCTCTTCTTCTCATTCTTATTCTTATTTATTTATATACTGAATCTATCTAGTGAAGTATTAAAGCTTAGTGTAATAATAAAAACTATTATTATTATTATTATTATTGTTACTATAATTATTAATATTCATTTTTCATTTTGGTTGGTGACGTGATCTCATTATTGTCCATATTTATACGGCATATAAAACGATCGATTTCGATGATTTGATAAGCGTAACGAACGTTGAAGAATAACGACGTTTCTTAGCTAGCAGACGGCATCATTTTGACGTCGCCACTGTTCGCAAAGATTGACGAGGTCGCCTGATATTTTGTAACGGTTACCTCCCTTATCCCAACGGCTACATATGGTATACATATACCTTAAGATTCCTTTCAAGTATCCTGGGTGTATGCTTGTACCCACCCGCTAAGCAGGAACCCAGTTATACCGCTGTGCATTCGACCGCTGCTATTATTAGTCTAGATGCCTATCAGCACCTAGTCCAAGATGCATCACATGGAGGAGGAACAGTCAGGAATATCACCATCATTGGAAATTGAGGTTTTATAATAATTACTCAAATCCTCAAGATCATTAACATCCCCTATTACTATTATTATTATTATTATTATTATTATTATCATTGTAGCTTAAATACTTTAACTGAATTAAATTCATCATCATCGAATATGAAAAAATATTCTTCCGAGATGACTAAAGTGTTATACTTATACTTTACTATAAATGTCTGCTGAAAAAGGTGTCCAAAAGCAGTATATAACATTTTTGTCTCTTATATTTTGAAAAGTGTATATTCATTTAATCTCCTACTCTGTCGACTATCCAACACAGAGACACAATTTTTGGTAGCTTTGACATTAATTTAAAAGATTTTTTGTGATTGGCAACGAGGTTGAGAAAAAAATTTTAAACAAGTAAAATAATAAATGTGTTAAGATACTTTGTAAATATTCTGTTAAGTAGAATCCCAGTTATACCGCTGTACACTCAGTGCCTGTTGGTTAGTTTAAATGCTCAGGCTTAGCACAAGGACTACATATGGTACACATGTACCTTAAGATATATTGTAATACCCTGAGTGTATTTTCGCATCCATCCGCAGTAGGGGAAAACCAGTTATACCTCTGTACAGTCGTTTTCTGCTATTATTAATCTAGATGCCTATGGACACCTAATCCAGGATGCACAACGTGAAAGAAGAACAATCAGGAATATTACCATAATTGGAAAATGAAAATGTGTACGCACATTACTCAAATCCTGCAGATTGTTTTCTTTTACAGGTGATGCAAGCACTACAGAAACGCGGTGATTTGTTGCATACGGACGTTGCTTCGACAAACCGCATTCCTTATACGATGAATTCGACTGGTGGTGGTTGTGGTGATGGTGATGGTGATGTCGACATGCGTCAGAGTACGGTGATTTCGAGTACGCCAAATATTCAACCAACTTTCAGCTGTTCATCAACTGGTTTGACGCCAATTGAAACGGTTAGTGATCGATTTTTATTATGTCACTCCTTGTTTCCATATTTCAGCTGACTAGTAAATATAATAAGTAATAGCTAGAATCTTTAGTCGATGATTGGATGGGCAGATGAAATAGTTGACCAATCACTGGATTCTTTTACTACTATTGGTTGATTAAATCAGTTAGTATGACTGATATTTACTATTTCATTATTTTGAGGTTTGTGAAATATCTTAAATGATTGCCTTTCAATGTCAACTGTATAGAAGTGTAAACGCAAATAATAATAATAATTATTATTATTATTATACAACTCTCACAACAATTACTGCAAAAAAGTGATTATTTAACTAAAACCTTTCTAGCAACTACATAGCATACAAGAGTAACGTCACTTTGATTATTAAATATACAATACTATATAATAATTGAAAAAAACTATATTTATATATACATATATATTGTAAGTAAAAAAATGGTATAAAATATCAACTGGTGCAAAATCGAAAAAGGAGTAAAATGATTAACACAATTTCAGTTACCAAATGATGAAAAACATTAGAAAGTTCAAAAAATTCAATAATCTATGTGATCGCCTTTCTTTTGAACAACCTGATCCAGGCGTTTTGGAATGCTGTCGATGAGAGAGTTGATATATTCTTGTTTTATCTCATATTGAACAACAAACCGAATACGTTTACGTAAATCCTCAATTTCAGTATGTTTATTGATGTTGCGCATTAGCATACTGAGAAAATTATCAATGACATTAGTATCTGGGCTGTTAGGTGGCAATTGAATGAAAGATAGCTTTATCGACTTAGACAGTAGCTAAATGTAAATATAAAGCAAATATAGTGAACTTAGATGAATATGACGTTACCTTTTTGGACGTATAACATGAAGCATTGTTCTGAAAAACAATAGTAACCTCCGTGTAAGTGTGTTGCATTTTATAATGAAAAACATCCTTCATAACTGAAACAATTTTTCTACTATTTAAGGTACCAGATATAATTCTCCATTTGATAGGTTGATTATACTTAATACCAAACCAACACATTGCTTGTCAAGGGTGGGCTTTTCTTTCTAACAACCGGAAGTGTATGTTTTTGAAAACTTGACCCACACAACACTCCGTTTTTAAAGCCAAGTGGTTCGTCCCGAATCATTGTTTTATCGGCAAAGTATACGGAATGCCAATAACAAAGGTATCGTTCACTCCATAGTTTACAAAATTCTAAAAGGATAATCCTTTTGTTTTTTTGGTAATAAATGGTGATTGTAGAGTTAAACCAGATTCAATTGCTCTGTTTCTTATTGTGGAATAAGTAAAATTATTTAAACTATTTCTTTTTGTTTCTAAAATAGGTTTATTATAATTTTCTAATTCTATAACGATTTTCTGATTATATGTAGTAGTCATTATAGGTTCTCTTCCAACATTATCATAATTTCGTGGTTTTTGACCATTAATAATCCGATAAATTGTTGAAAGGTTAACTCTGTATAAATCTGCCAATCTTTTAAGTAAAAATCTTTCACTTTTTAATTCTTTAATGACACGAAATTCATTTTCAGTAAGATGAAAACTTTTTTAATCACTACTGTCCATTTCACAAACGATGCAATCAGAAAGCAAAATTAGCGGGTGAGCGGAATCTCAAGGTTAAACGTAAATAATAAATTATTCGATTTGTCTTAAAAATTTTTTTTAAGATAAAAAAGTTTTTTAATTATTTTTATTTATATAGATTAAAATAATTAAATGTTTATTTTGATAATTACTATAACATCACAATCAGGTTAGATTTGAATGTGCGTTTAACATTAATTTTAAGGATTAGTTATTCATTTTTAATGAAATTAAGCACACAAAATAATAATAGGCTAATTATTAGAAAAATTATATAACTTCAACTTATTATCCACGTTAATATAGAAGTAGCTTTTAAAATATGCCATTTTGGCCGATTCAGCCTTTATAAATAAATATTTCTAAGTGTATATAAATGAACTATTAAGTACTTGACATTATTTTTAATGCTCAATATTTATTTTTACGAAAAAACAATTGGACATAACGAATTAATTTAGATTTAATACTTCTGTAATTTTTTACGTTAATTTTTGAAATGGCTGTAATATTATTATTATTATTGTTATTATTATTATTATTATTATTATTATTATTATTAATTATTTTCTATTCCCCCCCACACAGACTCAAATTGGAATGCGAACAGCTGATTACAAAGAACATAATAATAATAATAATAACAATGAAGATGAAAACGATGATTACGACAATGATGACGATGATGATTATGATGACGATGCCGAACAAAAGCGGCGCAAACGATCGAAACGGCTTTGTTCTGGTACCGCCAGTAGTGTCACGACGACGATGTCGTTGACGGGATATTCGCGGTCGAAGACGGATGTGAAGACTACTGATGTTGCACCACCGGTCGATACTCTTGCCGACTGTCTTGTACCCAAACTTACCGTCGCCAATGTTGGCGATTTGGTGTTGCTCAGGTGAGATTTTTACCGCATACGACAGACATCAGTTATATATATAGCGGTACAGTGCTCGAATTTGGACCTCGGTGGGCTTGGGTTTTAAATCCTATCACCGGCACTAAAATGCGGGCCCATCTTCGACTTCGTTAAAATGTCCACTACTGAAAAATATTTCTTGTAAAACATTCAAAGTAGCAAACATTATATATATATATATATATATATATATATACAATTAGTGAATAAATTAGTGATGGAAATTCAAAAAAAAATTAAATCTATATTAATTTGTTATCTTTTAACGTTTTTCTGTAAAAACAATTATTCAGAATTTAAAATAATGCTAAGTGTTTAACAGTTGATTTATATTTACTTAGAAATATTTATGTAAAAACGCCGAGGTGGTCAAAAAAGCATATTCTAATAACAACGCTTGTATAAAAGGAATAACTAAACACAATTTACACTTTTTTTTAATAATTTAATTAATATGCTTAAAATCATTATTTAACAAAATATTTTAATACCTTAAGTTTACGTTTCTACAACCACAAACTTTACGTTATTACCTCATAAAAAAAGTAAAATTAAAATTAAAAAATTTAATTTATATTAAAAAAATAATTAATTGATTATTTTTTGATATTTCAGTATATATATATACCATAGTAACCAAAAATTTGAAATAATTTAAAAACCGATTTTTTGTGTAATGTTACTTCGAAAACGTTGCTTCGATTTTTACTTTAAAATATTATTTTGGTGTTGAATTTAAGTTAAAAATTAATATTTGCATACAAATTAATATTTGCATACAAATTAAAATTAGAAATACAGTATATCTTGTTAAAACGATTTAAAAAATATAACAATGTTTTTAATAATATTTTGGGTATTTTCTTAAAGATGTTAAAAATTTATTTTTTGTTTATTAAAAAAATTATTTAACTTAAAAACAATAAAGTACAGTATTTTGTTAAATTATAAAATATAATTAACTCAAATTTAGTTATTTGCTACTTAGGAGCAGAAAATATAATATGTTATATCTTTTTTATCACTGGAATTTTAGTTGATTTTTTGTTACAAAATAAAAACATTAAAATTATGTTTTGTAATAGTAAAATAAAATTATTTTTAATACCAATTACTTTTAATTGTAGCTAATAAAACACTGGCTTAAAAGGATTAATATGTTGAATAATAAAATACGTTGCTGCGTATAAACATTTTTGTACAAACTTAAAATTTTACAGTTAGAACAATATATATAAACAACCAATATTAAATCGGTTTTATAAAAAGTGTTAGATAACTTTTATATAAAAAAATATATTAAGTAATTTAAACAGTGGTCTTTTTCTAGTAAAATATACCAATATTTTTTATGCTAAAATGCATTTTACTTATGCCGGGGTTACAATTGTTTACAAAATTAATTGCAATTATATTTAAATTTATTTTGTTTAGATAAAAAACCTAATTTAATCATAACGGGCTAAAATAAAATAAATTATATTTAAAAAAAACGCTATTCAGTAGTTCTAACACTAATGTTATTTGTTTTATTTTTTGTATAATAAAACTTAACATGTATAAGCATATTTAAATTTAAAAAATATTTGTCTAAATCATTTGTTTGTTAAAATTTAACTTACATAAAACTATATCAGCATTTTAACCAAAAGCATACCAAAACACCTAAGCCAAGTAGTTACATACACGAGCCATCTCATTTATTATTTAATATCTTGTAGTAAATTATACATAAAACAATTTATTAACCCTAAAAATTAGATATGTTTTGCATTTTTAAATATATTAGACGCTATATTTTAAGTTGGTCATTTTACTCAATCTTAGATTATGAATCAGTTAATGTTTTATGTAATTTTTTTATTAGTTACAATATATATCTATAAAATTATACTTGTATTTTAATCATTACATAATATTGTACGTTTTATAATTAAAGTGACGTCTTTATTGTATGTTATGTGATTTCTACAAATGTTTTAGTTTAATAACTACGTTTTCAACACTAATTAGTTTAGGAGTTGTATATATATATATATATATTGTGTAATGAAACTGAGTTCTTATATTAAATTATGTGCCTACCAGAAAAGTTTAATTTTTGTAACCATTTTAAATTCATGCTTTGCTTGTATTGTGTACAGTTTTAAACCCAGTATGTTAAAGCACCTACAAGTGAATGGAAATGAATCAATAATAGTGCATCATGATTGGTTGTTCAATCCACTAGTAAAATTGATTTATCATTTGTTAGTTTTTCCTATTCGACTATGTTCTTCTGGCAAACATCTTTCCTCATTAAATTCATTTTCCTTCGAACCTGAGTCGGTTAGACGACGATAATAATAATCGTCAATTTTCCACTTCAGCATGGTCACTTTGCCCGACAAAATGCCCGCCTCATTTCAATCGATCTACACGCCAATCGCTGCTGCAGGCACGTCGGCCCAAATTTGCCACTTGGCTCGCATGCTGGCTGTCCAATTGCGTGTTTGGGCTTTGGAATGTCACGCAGACGAATCGCGCGATCGTGTTGCCCAAGTCGAAACACTTTTACATTTGTCCTACGACGAGGACAACGACGAAACTAAGGCGGACGGCTACGCAACAAAACGAAATAGAAGCTCCGACCCGGTGGCGGTGGACGACGTGTCGCGTTATCGCACCAAACGTCGTTTGAAGCCACTAAGTGACGATCGCGAAACGGAAGATGCTATGATTCGAGCTAATGCTGCTAAGCGGATGTTTGGGACGATTGAACCGATGAATATTTCGACTTTGGTCAATTATGGAGTTCAGTCGGACAAAATGACGGACATTGTCAACGTTCCACCGCCTTCGCATCCCATTCCTCCTATGTTTCCGCTGCCTGGATTTAATCCCAGACAACCGCCTCCGTCTATGATGATGATGATGCCACCTCCGCCCATGTCGGTGTCTGGTTCGTTGGGATATTCGGCGGCGATTGATGGAGGAGCATTTGCTTCTTCCATAACCAACGTATCTTCTGCTATCACTATGGACAATGTTCCCGTTTGTGAGTGTTCCAATTATTATCTTCTATTTGGTGATGTAGTCAGTCTTTTATCATTTTTATATTTGTGCGTATTAGTGGGTTTTCAAGGGTGAGTTGTTAGAATTGTCAGATTCACTTGAATAATAAATCTACTCAGCCTATAAATTCCATTTATACTCAGAAAATATCAAAAATGAATTCTTTTTACATTTGATGTGCTGTACGAATATAGAAATAGTGAAGAAGTGATCATGTTACCGACAATATCAATCAATCTTCTGGGGTGGAGGTGAGTCCATCATCTGCACTAAATGCGAACCCTCATCCAGAGTTTCGCTAAATGTCAACTTACAAAAAGGGCGTTTCCCATAAAACATGCTAATGGTCCTGGGTATTTGACTAATGTTTATGAAGTCTCAATATCTAATGGTGGTAATATTTCGTCTGTCGTGCATCCTGAACTTGGTGTCTCTATGCATCTAGAATAATAACAGGAACCGAGTGTACAGGCGTATAACTGGGTTTTCGCTTTGGCAGGTGGGTGTAAGCAAACGCCCAGGATACTTTAAAGGTATTTCAATGCATGTCTATACGTATGTAGTCTTTGGGCTAGGAGAGATAACCGTAACAAAAAATCTACTTCATTAACTAAATGAGGTGGTCTAGCGATACAGCGCTCGATTTGGACCTCGGTAGGGATGGATTCGAATCCCATCACCGTCACTAAAATGCGGGCCCTCGTTCGGCTTCGCTAAAATGTTCACTGCTGAAAGATGCGTTTCTCGTAAAACATTCAAAGCAATAAACAATAAAAACTACTTTTATTGAGTTAAGTAGTATGTTTGTACAAAAATTATAATAGCTTGCTAATTAATGCCTTTTCCTACAAAACTGTTCCATTTCCAGCTACAATCTCGAGTCGACTATTTTCTTTGGACTACATGCCTACTTTTATCGATCGCGAGACGCAACGGAATTTGGCTCGCGATGCTTTTATGCGCATCCTTGAGGGCCTGTCAACGTACTCAGCTCATACGTTGGATGACGAAGAAAGCGGCACACCGACCATCTTTTCTCTCGAAACGCCCACCATCACCGACGCCAATCAGATGAAACTACTGACACGATTGACAAACAGGCGTTTTGGTGGAAACGAATTTTATAATAGTATGTTGATGGCGGTTTTTGTTTGTTTTTGTGAATGATTTTATCATTATCAGCAGCACCAGCAGACACCTGGACTCCTACAGGGTCAGAGATGATGAAACTTAACAAAGTTGAAGCAATTTAAAACATATAGTTTACAAATTGTTTAAATTACTACCTTCAATGAATCATTATAAGGTACAGTCACATTATGTTGTAGGATGTCCAAATTAATTCAAGCAAATGTGTGAATGAATTCTTCGATTACTTCTGACGGCGGTTTATCTAATGAAGTAAATTGTCGAATTTGTTTAGCGGCTGCTGCCTTTGGAAAACTTGCAAGTCCACTATGGAGACGAAAAACCATCAATCCAACCTTCATTGGTTCGTACAGTGTTTCTGTGTGCAGCTGGAACCTGGATTCTTACAGGGTCAGAGATCGTGAAGCTTGACAAATTTGAAGCAAGATATATTTGGCACAACACCTATTTTGGGATTGGGCGAAAAAGATATGCAATTGTCAAATTTGAGATGACCTCCAATCTTACAATTTTCCATTATTGGTATGGCGACAACGAAGATTGCGCTGGTTTGGATGTGTTCTTCGTAGAAGGCCTGATGCAATCTCACGTTTGTAACCTTGACTTGTCCAAATGTCGATTGGAAGAAGATGAAAGGTGGTTACATAACGAACTTGGACGGATGCTAATGTATCTTGGCTGGGACTTTATCTTGGAAGCTGTGACCAAGTCGATAGACTGACACGCCTCCGAAAACCGTGAACAGTTGAAGTGGGCTATTCGTGATCTCATGTGGCTTTGCCACTAACTTTTGTTGTTGTTCCGTCTTAATGATGTTACAATGAATGCTACTGTGAGCATCATTCAGTTCCTTAGGATCAGTGGAATTCCCGGACAATCTAAAGTCTGCAAATATGGCATTAGGTTTATATGTTTTGATTTCTAAGCCGGTATTGATAATTTCAAGTTTTCTTTTGTCATTTTTGTGTCATTAGCGGCATTGTATGACGTTACAAAGCTGCTGTTTTACATGGAAATATCAGCACAGGTAAAAATGCAATAATTGTACGCTTATGGTGTTTTGTGTGTGTGTGGGTGTGTATGTTTTTTATTGAGGTTTTGGTTTGTTTTTGTGAACGATTTTCTAATTAGCAGCATCTAATTTACGGATTAATCTTGCAAGGCTGCTATGAACATTATTCAGTTTCTTGGAATTACTATCATCCTAAATAATTGTTAGTTTGCCTTTGTGACTGATTCTATTATCAACAGCATCGCTATGAAGAACGTATGTTACAAGGCTGCTGTGGGCATTAGTCAGCTTATTTTTTAGTAAGTGGAACTCGAACCCATACTTGGCCACTCCGGCTTAGCGAAATCCAAGATTGAATGTTAAACCGATCGATTTCTAAGCCAGTATTCACCACCTTTAGCATCAGCGATGAATGACATTCAAGAATGGCGTGGCGGTTATCGGGGGAATTGGGGGTTGACGCCGGTTGACGGATTCACAAGTCTAACCGGCTATATATGTAAAGCCCAGTTATACTGCTGTGCACTCAGTCTTTGCTGTTATTAGTCTAGATGTCTATGGAAGAAGAAGAGTCAAGTATTATTCGAATTTGAGACGTTATAAGTATTATTCAAATTTTCAGGACTATTAGTATCCCACTAAACTGAAAGACATCACAATCTGCTTCATTTCACAAAGAAAGCTATTCAATTGTTTGTTTTATTTCACCCAGTTCTTGTCGAACACGCCATCGACAATCTTCGCTACGGTTTTGAACTTTTGTCCAAACTGCTCATGCAGGAATATTGTCGTTACCGCGGCTACCAATTGACGGCATTCATTCCCTTTGTTGAAGCGCGTCGCAGTCAGCTGATGATGTTTAGCGAAAAGTTGACCAAACCCGATTCGACCGCCGATCAGCCAGTTGTCGACAAACCTTCTGCCGAAATTGTCAAAGAGGATTCGGACGAATGTGCCCAGATTAAGGCCAAGAAAGTGACTAAATCTGGCGGTCCCATGATGGTTGTTCCTGACGAATTGGGGTGTTTGTCATTTTACGATTGTTTACTTATTGCTATTTTGCAAAAATTGTCCAATCCTGATTTGAGACAAGAGTGAGTGTATTGATTTTTCTACCTAATATACATTTTCAAGGTCAAACAATCTCCTTTTGATAGAAAAATTGATCTGAGTAACGCTTATAAAGTCTCAATTTCTTATAATTGTAATATTCTTGACTGTCCCTTCTCCATATGATACATTCTGGACTAGGTGCAGGAGAAACCGAGTGCACAGCGATATAACTGGGCTTCCGCTACGATGGATCGGTGTAAGCATACACCTAGGGTACTTAAAAGGTACCTTAAGGTGTATATATATATATATATATATATATATATATATATATAGTCCTTGGGCTAAGGGACGTAACCCTAACCAAAAATCTACTTCACAAACTAACCAAATGCATTAATTAATTAATTAATTAATATACTACTTTTATTGATTTAAGTCATTGAGTAGGCCATCCAAGTTGATCGTTTTTGATATGCAAAACAATATTGGTAGGAAAGTCATCTCTGCTAGTTCCAAGTTCGCGTAACATGCCGAATTTATTCATAAAGAGGCCGTTAGATGAAAATTGAACTTGGGGGAAGGGATAAATGAAGTACCTTCGCAACCACACCGGTGTTCACAGAAATTGACAAGGCGATCTTTTTCTTGGGAATTGGAAGTTGACGCCAGTTGACTGATCCATAAGCCTAACCGGTTGCATACGGCAAATAGATACCTTGAGATACCTTTTAAGTATCTTGGGTATATACTGGGATTCATTCACTAAGTAAGAGTCCAATGAAAGCTCAGTTATACCGCTGTGAACTCGGTCCCTACTGTTATTAGTCTAGATATATATGGGCACCTAGTCCAGGATCCATCAGGTGGAGGTCGAACAGTCGGGAATATTGCCCTCATTGTATAAATATAGAAAAAAATGATAAGGTGATCACTTTACCAACTACGATTTTTTTGGCTATTTTTTTTCTAACTAACATGTCGTATTTCTTTTCTATTTGCCAGTTATTTTGGTCGATTCATAATCGAAGCTCCTTTGATCACCAGTGGCGCAATTAGTGAATTGAAGCATTACTGTTTCAATGTGAATCAAGCATCGTACGGTTTTGAGGTTAGTTTGTCATCTTTTTTGGCCCTTTTCGTCTATGGAATAATTCCGCATTAGGGATGAACTGATCCAACTAGTTCTATGTCTGGATAAAGGAGGGCGAAGGTTTGCTGTACGAAAGGCATATGGCTGTAATTAAAAACCAACGTCAACATTATAATGTTTGCAATTTTACTGGATTCTCGTTTAGTGAATGGGTGCTAGCATACACACAAGATGCTTAAAAAGTATCTCAAGGTAACTATTTACCATATGTAGCCGGTTAGGCTTGTGAATCCGTTAACTGGTGTCAACCCTAAAAATGATCACTTGGTCAATTTCTGTGATCACTGGCATCGTTGCAAGGAAGCGGTTTTCCAGCCAAGAAACTTCATTTATCTCTCCAAGTTCAATTCGCATCCAACAACCTTTTCGTAAAGGAATTCGAGAAGCTATCCAAACTTGGAATTAATGTTATATTATGTTTAGAATCATCAGCAGTGTTGTACATAAATATAGTGGTTACCTTTTTACATTATTTTGAACGATTGCTTCTTTTGACTTATAGGGTTAGTATGCGCATGAAAAATGTAGGGGAAAAAACGACGTTTTTGGCTGATAGACAGTATTACTGCTTACGAAGATTAGAGAAGCCGTCTGATTTATTTTCCGGCTACATACCTTTTAAGTATCAACCCAGATGTGTATGCTTGTATGTTTTAGCAAATAGGTTAGTTTAGCAGTGGATATTCATTATTATGGGAATTCACCATCATCATCATCATTTTGGTTTTAATGGGCAAATCCTAGATTTAATAACGTTTTGATATTTGGAATACCCTAACCTTAAACGATGGGGATGATGATGATGATCATCATTATTGGGAATAAATACCTCCCATCGGTTATTATTGCCCAGGGTAGTCCAAATTACTAAAAGCCTGCAAAATATTAACTTTTACAACGTGCACTTAATGAATGACACAATTAAATTATGCCAACTTTAAATGTTGATTACATATCTATTAACTGCAATCGGACGCCCAATGAAGTAATTCATTTGAACTGGGGGGGGGTTAGCGTATTATGGAAATTAGATATCAATAAATAGTGTGATTTAGATTATGAAAATTAGAGTTTCAATTCAATGCTATATAGCTTTGTGACATATAATTGAGTGTTTATTTGGGATCAAATTGATGATATTGTAGTAAGACATCTGCGAATTTTAATTCCAGTGCACAGATATGTGTATGTATGGGTGTTGTAGCCATCACTGAAGTCACAATTATAGTTACTCGTTGGAGTGAAAAATTTTGTTACTTGAATCAGGAACACGACGCCGATGATGATGAATACGTTCACGTGATGGGTTGACTGATGGCTGCTTAGCGATTTGTGTCAATCGTCCAACAACTTATCCATTGCATTGTCGCGACGAATATTCACAGAGCTCTGTGTGTATTTGGTCGTCAGAATCTGTCCTCTTGACTACGGCATTTGATTGCCTTTTGTAAGAATTTGGGAGTTGTGTCCAACATTCACTTTGTCAAAACACTTGACTATTGGCGCATTCCACTCAAGTACTTAAATTTGAAGGATGTGGAAAAGGAGCAGTTGTTTTATTCTTTTTCACCGATGTTCTTGTTATCTATTGAATCCAACCGTTCGATAACTAGTAGAATATTTCAATCATTTCCAAATATTTGTAGCACACTCAACATGAATTCGCCATGTTTTACGAAGATTGCCCATTCATCCAGTCAGAATAACTATGGAAGTCCATCCACTACCCTGATGGAAAAGAAAACCGGCTGATCAACGAATAATTTGTATGGATTTTGTAGCATGCGGACTCAGTCCTTTTATTTATGCTAACTGAATTACTAAATTGAGCGTCCGATTGTTTACCGTTTGTAGTTAATAGAAATTACTAGAGGGGTTTTAATTCGGCATGTAAATAACATTTAAAGTTAGCATACCCTAAATGTGTCATTCATCAAGTGAACACTATAAAATGCTTTTGGTAATTTGGACTTTCTTGGGCGATGCTTATCCTCGATGATGATACTATAGACAGCTAGATGACACAGTGGAACAGTTGGAACTGTCGTCGCTGTTGCACTATCGTCAACCTCCTCAACATGTCCATGTCTATTTGTACTTGTCCAGATTCTCAAAACGCTCATCGAGACGCGACCGGTAAGTCAACGCGAGGATTTGCTTAACATGCTGCTGGATTTTTGTTCTGTCGACGAAGTGGCCATTCGCAAAGCCGCATTGAATGCTACTCGCACGTTGGCCTATTCCGATGAACGATGGCAGGACTACATTGAGGTTGGTTTGGCTGTTTTGTCCGATTGTGTGTCAATTATTCATTGATCTTGAGGATTTGAGTAATGCTTAAAAGGGTCTCAAATTCCAATGATGCCGATATCTGTGACTGTTCCTGGTGCATCGTGGACTAGGTGTCCATAGCAGCAGAAACTGAATGCACCGTAGTATAACTGAGTTTTCAATCGACTTCCGTTCAGTGAATGGGTCCTCGTATGCACCCAAGATGCTTAATTGGTATCTCAAAGTATCCATATATAGCCGGTTAGGCTTGTGAATCCGTCAACCGGTGTCAACCTTTATTTCACCGAAAAAGATCACCTCGCATAAATATGGGAAATAATGAAGAGGTGACCACGTCACCAACCAAAATGAATGATGATCACCTCGTCAATTCCTGGCTTCGTCGCAGAAAGCAGTCTTTCAGTCAAGAAACTTTATTTGCATATATACTATAGGTATATCTTAAAATACTTTCCCTAGTAGTGGATGTATGTTTGCGCCTATCTACCAAGGCGGAATAATTGCGTCATTTGTCTTCAATTTTACCAGGAGTTTGCAACCAAGACGTTGAACAAGCTGCTGCGACCCAAACCGACAGCCGACATGTTTCCATTCTCCAATCAGGCCAGTCTACCAACCGCCTGGACGGATGAAGCGTGTCGCGCATGTGCCCATCTTCTTTTGGGTTTGATGCCCCGAAATCCCAAACTCATGTTTGAGTACGTCATTTACTTGTTTATAATTTATTTTTGTTGCCAATGATCGTGTATATTTGAGCAATGAGCTTATAAAATATCAATTTTCCTAACTGTTCCTTTTCTATGTGGTGCATCATGGATTTAGTGTCTGTAGGAATCTAGTCTAATAATAGCAGGGACCGAGTATACAGTGGTATAACTGGGCTACCGTTCCAGTAGGTGGGTGCAAGCATACAGTTATGGTACTTTAAAGGTTTTTAAGGTATATGTATGTCATATGTAGCCCGTAGGCTATGGGAGATAATCGTGACAAAAAATCAGGCGGCTTCGTCAATTTTTGAGATCGTTGGCACCGTCACAAAAATATCCATTGGCCAAGAAACTACCATTTGTTGTACTTATTTCTGTATTTGCACGGCATAGTAAACGATTGATTTCAATGGCTTGATAAGCGTAACAAACGTGACAGAATGACATTCTTGATTCCAAAAATTGATGAAACATTCACTCAACTGACTGCATACTAAATTGTTTATTACATTTGCTGAAGTAAATCATTTTAATTAACACGTGTGTGTATGTTGTATTTTAGATTAGCCCAAGTGTATACTCGCACCAATTCAGTTTTGAAGCGATGTCTGTTACGTATGATCGACGATCCTGTACGTTTTATTTTTTGAAATAAAATATTGAAGGTTAGACATTTTTGTGTATATGTGTACAATGGACGTTTCGACAATGATAAACGTTTTTATTTGGTACCGATCATCCTGAGATACAAATTCATTGCTTTAATTATCGCGTCATCCTGTTTAAGGGGTGAGGCTTAGCACGTCCACAAGCCGTTGATGGTGAAATGGCTTTTAGCAATAAAGGTTAACTGTCAATAGAGTGTTAATAATCCTGAGGATTGGAATGCTAAATAGTTTGTATATTCCCACAAAAACTAATTAAATGCCCTGATAAACAGGGCAGATTCTGATAGCCAACTACACAAAAACACTAACCTCAAACAAGACGGAATATAACTCGCAATGTCTATTCTGTGAATATTACTCGCGATAATCCACCGTCCATGATTTGCCCTTTAAAATCAAAATACCTGCTTATTGTTGCCATCATAGATCCGCGAAATTGGCATCTACTCATACGGTTTGCACGACCTCATCGACTCGTGTCCCAGAGGAGCCGAAATACTCATAACCCGAATGATTCACATCCTTACGGAAGCATCACCAACGGCGACAGCCACACGTGCAGCAGGCAAGCTGCTTGCTTCGGCTGGCCTAGTCAGTCCAACCCGCAGTCAGACCTATTCGCCCGTTATCATTCCTCCTGCGAGTTTGGTGAACAAAGTCTTTGCCCTCTACCAAAATCGTGTACACGATGTGCGCTGTCTTATTCCCGTCATCGTTGGACTGTCCAAACACGACGTTATTGCCGTATTGCCTAAAATTGTTCAATTAAATGAGAAGGTTGTCAAGGAAGTGTTGACGCGGCTACTTCACGGTAAGTTTAAGGATGTGTGCTACTTCAACTGTCGACGGTTTTGACGGCAAATGTAGGTTATCATGTAATTTGGAATTGTAAATTTTTATGATCATAATTTCGACCAATGGATATAGGTTCAGTGTAGGTAGAAAAAGTTTTCAAGTAGGAGTGTTGGTGAAATTACAACAGCCAATAGAAAATTAGCTTACTACTCTCTACTCACAGCAATAAAAGAAATTGTAATTTGACAAAATTAATGCAGTTGTTTATTTATTAAAATTATTAAATCGGTAATTGTACATATTTTAAATATTATTACAGTAACTGGTACATATTTTATATTGAATTTAAATACCTTATTCTGTAGAGTGACAATTATTACTACTAATATAACTTCTGTTGGTGCCATTATTATTATTTCTGTTGTTACTGTTGAAACGAAACGAATGCCACTGGGATTAAACAAACATTTTGGCAAAATATTTTGTAATAATAATAAATAGTCTTTTTGACTTTTCTCCTATTTCATTTACCAAATGCCATTTCGGTTATCCACTGAAGTTTCCAGCTCAAACTCCCTATTGCAAGGCAGACTTCATTGCCCACAACAGCCACTAATATTATATTCAATTGGCCTTTTTAATTTTCTCCCCCCCCAATAGCAAGCGTTTTGACTCAGTACGCCCAACCGGTAGACGGCGTTCTCAATGTGCCTTTTGCCTTCAATCCAAATGAACCGGCTCCGCTTGGTCCCATCCAACCCGAAGAATTGCTTGTGGCTATTCATTTGCTCGAATTTACCCGAAGTGTACCCAACCAACCCGAAAGTCATGATAGCGAAGTGAAGAAGGATAGCGGCGATGGTGATGATATTGGAGACGAATCCAACGATCACAGTAAGTGTAAGTTGACCGTACGAACATTATTTGAGGTATCGCATACACACTGGGATGTTAATGATTTGAGTAATGATTATTATAAGGACTCGATTTTCAATGATGGTGGTAACTTAAAGTAACATGGATCAAGAACTACCTTGGCGCGATCTGGGACTTTAATCGCTTCTGTCACTCCCCTGTCATTGTTAGTATTGTGGGTGTTTATGAGTATAAGTCAGATTCTTCGAATTAACAGCATCCCTGTTGACTGATTCTATTGACATGTATTTGATTTTATTTTTCATCATTTTCTATATTTATACAGGTACTATATGCCATTTGATAATTGTAGAAGAATAATGAAGTTTCTTAGTTGGTAGACGGCATCTTTGTAACGGCGCTACTTTTTGCAAAGATTGACGAAACCGCCTGATTTTTTGTTAGGGTTATATATTTATACGATATATGAACGATCGACTTCAATGGCTTGACATTCGTAACAAACGTAGAAGAATAACAAAGTTTCTTGGCTAATAGACGGTATCCTTGTGACGTCGCCACTGATTGACGAGCCCGCCCGATTTTTTGTGCGGGTTATTTTCCTTAACTCAACGGCTACATATGGTATACGTATACCATATGATACCTTTTAAGTATCCTGAGTGTGTGCTTGCACCCACCCGCCGTAACTGAAGAGCAGTTATACCAATGTACACTCGGATCCTGCTACTATTAGTTTAAATAGATATAGGCACCTAGTCCAGGATGCACCACATAGAGGATGAATAGTTAGGAATAGCACCATCATTGAATATTGAGACTTTATAAGCATCCCTTAAATCCTCAAGATCATTAGCATCCTTAGGTGGTATCATACACCCTACATGCTTAAAAGGTATCTCAAGGTAACTATTTACCATATGCAGCCGGTTAGGATCCGTGAACCAACGTCAACCCTAAAGAAGATCGCCTCATCAATTCCTGTGAACATTGGTGTCGTCGTAAGGAAGAGGTCTTCTAGTCAAGAAACTTCATTTATCCTTTAAAGTTCAATTCGCATCCGACAACCTTTTCGTATAGGAATTCGAGAAGCTATTGAAACTTGGAATTAATGAAGAGGTGGCTCTGCCACCATCTTATATTGTGTTATTAGCATAATATTCGAGTCTGTCGACTATTGTAATCATTCACTTGTTCCCCAACAGTCACCGCCAAGCCTACAGTCAACTTGCAAGCCATTCTGCACGCATGTCGCGTATGTTTTGCCGAACGCAAGCTGTTCACCCAAGAACGACTGTCGGTCGCTATTGGTCAGCTATTGGACCAGCCCATTTTACCGACCCTATTTATGCGCACCGTCATGCAAGCGCTGGCTTTACATCCACGTTTGACCGGCTACGTCATTAATGTGTTGGTGCGTCTTATTCGCAAGCAGGTAGGTAGCGCGCGTTACGCTGTTCAAGCACGATTGATATTTTTAATAAAATTGCAAGTTGCACTTATATATATGGTTTATATTTACTGTATATATATATATATATATAATATAATATAATATAATATAATATCCTTAGGTATGGAAAAGTGAAAAGTTGTGGGATGGATTTATCCGCTGCTGTGTCAAAACGCGACCCCAAAGTTTCCAAGTCCTACTCCAACTGCCCGCCGATCGTCTCGAAGCCGTTTTTGTTTGGGAACCGTCGATGCGCGCCCAAGTCAAGCGATATGTCGAAAACTTTTCGTCGGCTCAGGTTGTTTACGGCAGTGCCATTTCGATGCGCGTTTGTTCATTCATTCATCAGTTCTATATTTGTGCAGCATACTAAAAAATCTACTTCGATGGCTTTATAAACATAATGAGATGAACGAAGTTCCTTGGCTGGTAAACGGCATTCTCATTTGCAAAGATTGACAATGTCGTCTGATTTTTTGTAAATGTTACTTTCTTTAGCCCAATGGTTACATATAGGTATACACGTATACCTTAAGATACAACAAAAGTTAGTGGCAAAACCACATCTTCATTAATTCCAGGTTCGCATAGTATCACGAATAATCCCTTTCCATTGTTCACGGTTTTCGGATACGTGAAGGTATATGTCAGTCCAACCGACTTAGTCATTATTTCCAAGAAAAGGTCCCGACCAAGGCAGCGTGAAGATCGTCCTGAACAGCATCTACCCAAGTACGTTTTATGACCACCTTTCCTCTTCTTCCAGTCGGCATTTGGATAAGGTTACGATACGTGAGATTGCATCAGGATTTCTCCGAAGAACGTGTCCAAACCAGCGCAATCTTCGTTGTCGCGATAAAAACAACAACAAAAGTTAGTGGCAATGCCACATCTTCATTAATTCCAAATTTGCGATAACAATGATGGAAGATTATGAAATTAGAGGCCATCTTGAATTTGGCAGTTGCAGATACTTTTTAAGTACCCTGGATATATGCTTGCACCTATCTGCCAAAGCGTAAGGTTAGTTATACAGCTGTGCACCAGTTCTGGATGCACCACGTGGAGGAGGAACAGCCACGAATATGACCATGATTGAAACTTTATAAGTGCATTAATCAAATTGTCAGTATCGTTGGAGGTGTCTCCAGCCATTTAATTCGGAACATAATTAACATTTAACGTCGGCATATCTCACGTGTCGTCTACTGAGTGCACCTTATGAAAGTTCATCATTTGCGGGCTTTTTTATATCTGGACGATGATAGTCAGTATAGGTATTTATCCCTGATGACGATTATTACTTATTTCCCGTTTCATATTGCAGCGAATTCATATTTCCAAAGCCGTAATGGACGTGCTAGATCGCCAAATTCCTGCTCGCCCTCCAACCCCCGAACCTTCAGACGATGCTCCTGCTCCTACCGAAAGTCCTTGTTCGTCTGGACCGGGTACACCTACGCGTGATGAGACAAATAACTATGACCAGCAGCCCCAAATGGTTCTGATCAATTCTTCGTCAGCTGCATTTAATCCAATGCTCGCCGCCGCCGCCAGTACAAACAACACAGTCCAACAATTTGCTTCGTGTAGTCCGATGAAGCTTTTAGTTGATCCAACGTCATCCTATCCGCACATGGTGTCACTTGTATCGACAGAGGCCAATAGGACTTCGCTTTCCGAAGTTGACTTTGGCGTGAAGCCGATTGTGGCGAAGGAATCGGTGGTGGTTCAGGAAATGGATGAAACGCTGGATTTTGAAGAATGTTTAGGTAGTTCTTTTTGTTCATTATTTCTATATTGAACGATTGATTGCAATGTTCAATATACCATTAAATACCTTCTAGGTACCCTGGGTGTATGTTTGCACATATCTACTAAAGCGGAAACCCAGTTACACCGCTATGCACTCTGTCCCTGGTGTGTTTGTCTAAGTGTTTAAGTGCACCTGGTACAAGATGCTCCCATTTACTGTACGGGGATCCAGTGAGATATCAGTACAGCCAACAGAGATCATTGGAGGGGTTTAACTCGGGATGTAATTAACATTTAATGTCGTTCCTTGAGTACACACTACAAAAGTTGATGTTTTTGCAGACGTTTTGGTTTTTTGGACTACCCTGAGTGATAATAACCGGTGGGGGATGTTTATCCCCGATGATGATGATGAAGTGAGATACCAGTTATACCGCTGTAGACTCTGCTACTTTTATATCTTTTTATTGCTCTCTGAAGACAAATCTTATGAATTTATAGATCAATAAGATTTCTTTCATGGTATTAAACTTTAAATTTTCTGTTCAGCTTTTTGGTCAAATGGCATTCTTTTGTCATTTCTTTAATTATTTTTAGAGATCAGATCACTAACCTTGCGTTCTAATCATCCTCATCTTTCAACAAAACTTGATAAAAATGAAAGCTACAAGTAGCCTTAACCACATATCTTAATACCGGTGGTTTGACTCAAGACACCAGCTCGCCTGGATACCACCAAAGCACATCTAACTAAAATATGCCATTTACTTCTCCCCCCACCCTATTAGACAACCAACCAATCGAATTGAATGTTGACAATTCGTCCTCATTGCCAAACAAACAAGCCCAACCCGACGTCTACGACGATGAATTTGAACCGCCCATCTTGCCAATCAAGACTGTCGATAAACGGAGTCACGTCGAAATTCCAGCCCAGTCGGCGTCAACTGCTGTTGATCAACAAAGCGGAATGCAAACACGTGGCAAGCGTCCTGTTGACCTGACCAAATTAGAAGCCGATAGGGTATGTTTGTCAACAATGCTCGTTACAGAATTCTAGTTATGATGGCGATAGTACATGCAAACATTGGGACTCCTATTAAAGAGCAACCTAAAACTGTGCACAACAGCGCCAGGGTGGTCTAACGGTACAGCGCTTGACTCGAATCTATGTTCGACCCCCATCACTGGCACCAAATATACGTATATGTACTGCTGTTTCTCGTAAAACAGTGAAAAGTAGTAAAAATAAAAAATGAGCTAGTAACTGAGAAAATATTGAGTAGTGATTTTTGACCAACAAGCTTACTGTCTTAGAAAATTAAGTAATTATTCTGTGTATTTTATGTTTACATCTTTTGTACATAAAGCAGCTACCTTTGGTGTAAAATCGATCGAAATACTTCACATTTGTTATTTCTAACGTTAATATTTTGTAGCTAGAAGCAAATGTTATATTATAGATATATTTTACAAAGACTGTGGTGTGACAGATTTTTCAAATAACTGTCAAAGAATATGCTTTTTTACAGGTAATGGTGTTAGTCAAAGTGACGTTCCATAGAACTGCGTTAGTAGGAACTCCAATCAATTATTAGTGTAACATTGAGTTGTAATCTTATGATGCCAAAGCATTGTTTTTCTATTCTTATTCAAAATTCTTGATCAAAAATTTGTATTCTTGATTATGCAGAAGCGTTTGGAAGAAGAATCGAACAGATGCAAACGGTTGAAGGCCGAACGCAAACAAAAACGGAATTAGGTTTCGAAATTTTATTTTTGTATAAAATGTATTATTTTGCAAATATATTTATTTGTTTTATAAACTGTTGTTATTTATATTCTTGTTGGGCGATGCACCAATTGCTAATAATGACCTTTTGATTATTTACATATTTGCACAGCATTTTAAAAGATTAGCATCAATGGTTTGATTCATTGTGGTTGACGCGTAATCACTTTTTCATTATTTCAATAATTGTACTGCGTATTAATCGATGGATTTCGATGGTTGTAATAAAAGTAGAAATATGATGAGGTTTATTGGTCGAATTTGTCTGAATTTTTGTCGGAGTTATTTCCCCTAGCTACATATGGTATACATACCTTGGGATACCCCTCAATTACCCGACAAACCAGAAGCCCAGTTATATTGTTGTACACTTGATCTCTCCTGTGTTAGTCTAGGTTCTTGGGTGTACCTAGTCCGGAATGCACTGCATAGATGTAATCAACAGGAACTTCACCGTTATTACAAATCGAGACGTTGAGAGCATTATTTGAATCCTAAGCACCATGCATACTTGGACAGCTGTTTTGACGTTATAGTCAATTTTAAGATTTAGTGAATTCAGATAGATTAGACCAGAAAGGTAAAGAATAAAATGGAACTCTTCGCTTACACTTTTCACCTATATAAATGCTGACAGGACGTAATGCTTTAACTGTAAAATAGTAATTGTACTTCTAAAGATGCGAATACAGCACGCTTAGTAATTACTTGCAAAAACTCAATTTTTAGTCGAAATCTGAAAACGTTATGAGATTGGTACAAGTATCTTTAAATATAGCCAAGGTAAGTAACATATTTAATAAAAACATTTAAGTGGGTATCCTGGTTCAGTTAAAGTAGGATACAATAAAACTAAATCACTAATTTGGCAATAAACGTTTTCCTCTCGGTCTTGCGTTTTATTCAGTACTGTACGTAATCAGTACCAACATAGATTTGGGGAAAAATCGCAACTAGGTTTTATTCACGCAACCTTCGTCAGCAAGCAACACCGCTTCCTCTTCAAACCGCCCCCATCAAGCTAATTAGTGAAATTGGATACGCAACCCTTTTGGTGTCAATTTCACTAAATATAAATCTCAAAGTTATCGGGACGATAAATGGAGGGTAAAACAAAGGATGGATGTCGCAGAAAAACAAAAATTTAGTGCAATAATAGAAGTTAAAAATTATCGAAAGTGAACAAAAAACAAGAAAATAAAATAACGCCACCCCCCAGTTGATGTGCAGCGTGACACGCGCCTCACTAAACATCTTAATTTAGAAACCTTGTACTACCCATTATTAAAAATAAATAATGCAGTGTTAGTTACTACAAAACCATAATCTAGCAGTACAGCGTTCGATTTGGACCTCGGTGGGTATGGGTTCGAATCCCACCACCGTCACTAAAATGCGGGCGCTCGTTCGGTTTCGCTAAATATCCACTGCTGAAAGATGTTTCTCGTAAAACATTCAAAATAATAAACATAAAATTTTTTAAAATTCTGAAATCGTACAATAAACATTAGCACAAAACATCAAGTTAAAATCGTTCAGCAATAAAATTCACTAAATAGAACATCTTAAACAAATATAAAATTAAATAAAGCAATAAAGCAAATTAAATAAAACAATAAAACAAAATTAAAAATATATTATTAAAAATAAGCAATTTACAATAACTTTAAAATCAATCTTTAACTATTCCAATACGACGACGAACATTTAAACGTCTTTTTTCTGAATCCCGAATAGAATTATCAAAAACAGCTTCAAATGTGCCAGATTCCTTAGATTTTAATGAATCAGTCTTCTCCGATTCAATTAGCTCTTTAAATTCCATTAAATCAGACAACCCCAACTCAATACGTGTTAACGGTCTTCGTTGCATTTAATTGGGTTTCAATATTGTCGTCAAGGCTAAAAAAAGAAATAAAAACTTTGTAGTGTTTAATTTTGTACATTACAATTATTATTAACATTACAATTTAAATATTTTAAACAATAAAAAATAAAAAATATTTCAAAAAAATTATTTATTTATTAACACTCGTGAGGTAAACCACGCGTTTTGCTATAGTCCATTGGAACAGGTTACAGGTTGTTTCACTAGTTGGGTACAGGTACAGGTTAGTTCACGAGTTGATTAGGAGTCGAACTCCTTTTAATCTTTAGTTTAAATGTTGTCGCAAATTTTCATGTGGAAAATATAAAATGGATGGTAAGGTAAAGGGGGATTAGTTACAGAAACATTTTTGAAATTAAGACAAAATCAAGGTAATAGTGGAAGTTAATAATGATAGAAAACAAACAAAAATTATAAATATATAATAATAATATTAATAAAACAAGTTAGGTATTACAATGCAAAAACACTGCAATAATATTCAAAAAAAAAGAAATGAGAAAAGGGTGAATAATGCTCCAATGGACGTGTAGCGTGACACTCGACTCACCTCGCGAGTATTATTCTTTTTTTTTTCTCCTCTTTTTTTTTAAAATTATTACAGTGTTTTTGCATCGTAAAACTTGTTTTATTATTACTTTTGTATATTTGTATATTTTATAATTGTTAACTTCCACTATCTACCTTGATTTTGTCTTAATTTAAAAATATTTCGGTGTTTAATTCCTTTTTATTTCACCATCTATTTCATATTTTTTGTCAAAAATGTAAACAAACGAGTACTAAAAAACGTTTTGACTTATTTAACTTGTAAACAATCCTCAAGATTTAAAACGTTACATGTCTTGAACGATTGATAAAATGTTTTCCAAAACTATATTACCATGAGCAGTCTTTAGGTATACCGCTTGAAAGGTACAAAATTTTTACATTAGAAATGCTAGTTTAAAAATAAGTGTGGATTGACATGTTTTGTAGGAACATGATTATTATTATTTACTATAGTGCAATAATGCAATGTACAATAAAATTGTACTTTTACTGACTGTAATAGTAATAATAATAATTTACATTATTTTTTTTTTGAAATATTTATTATGATTTTTGAATTATTGAACGTCGATTGTTTTTTTTTGCATTTTATTTACAATTCATTATTTAAATTAGTACTTTTGTTCATATTATATATCTATAACTATTTTTATTTTAGTATTTTTCCTAAACGGAATTATTTTTATTTATGTATAAGCAATATACATGCAATTAGTCAATGAAAACCGGGAATATATATATATATATATATATATATATATATAACTTGCACACTAAACTATCCATTTTTAATTTTTTTTAATGTTGCAATTTATCGATAAATTTTTGTCGTTTACACCAAAACCTAATTCAAAACAGAAGTTTTCTAATTAATTCATGCTTGACAAAATGTATAGTTCTTTTAATTCCACAATTATATTTACACAAATTAAAAAAATTTTAATACTAATAAATAAAATATTGAAGCCTTTTTAACAACTAATAAGAAATCTACAAGAAAATACTCTAAAGTTAATTATCGTCATCTAACACTGTTGCAGTAAATTGTGCTTCTAAAATTTAAGTTTCATGTTTCAGGTTTATACGCGAGTTAAATAGGAGTAAACTCCTTTTGATCCTAGGTTCGAACTATCAGGTATCATGTCAAAAATAATAAAACAAATTTAAATACATTTTTAGTAAAATTGAGAAGTTGGTGTTTATCATATACTGATTTAAAAGCCTGGAGGGACGAGGCTAACACTGCATAAAGGGGAAAACTATTCCAGGCGGAAATGTCCTTATAGAAAAAATAATGGAGACCTAATCAAGAATTAACTTTAGGATGTTTAAACTGGTTTAAGTTAAGAAGTTTTAATACCAGAATGAGGTGGCCCCGAAGTCCCCTATCTTTCAAAGAGAAGAGATGGAGAGCTTCTATACGTGTAGGGTAAGGGGCATTCTTAAGGGCTTGTGGCAATCTAGTAAAACTTCTTTGCACCTTATCAAGTTTGACTATATCAGCCTTTAGGAAGGGGGACGTTACTTGAATGCAGTATTCAAGGTGCGGCCTGATATAAAACTGATAGAAAAGTGCAGTTAGCAGGGGTATTTCCTAAATTGCGCCTAAAAAATTAAGTTAAATGATAGCAGGTTGGAACTGCTTTGTTATGGTAAGTTGAAAAATCAAGGGTGGGGCTAAAAGTCACACCTAGGTCTTTAACCGAGTTCACCTTAGTGACAATCTGGGAACTGGGGGTTCTAAACAGATAACCTGAATGTTTTCCGAATGTGAAGTGATTGTATTTGGACACATTTAAGGGGAGTGCATTGTCTATGGATAACTTATAATGTCATTAATGTCTTGTTGTAATTGTTCATATCATCAGCGTAAAATAAGATATCAGATTAAACAATCGAGGACAAATTGTTAATACAAATAATAAAAAGGGGGCTTAAATTAATTCCTGAGGGACACCTAAGGTGATCGGTGTGGGAGTGGAGACCGTGTTACCTAATTTAACACTAAACTAGCGGTCGGTGAGAAAGTCACCTATCCATTCTATAAGTGGAGGACTTATCCCAAAGGATTACTTAGCAATGCGGAATGCAGTACCTTATAAAAAGCTTTGTAAAAATCAAAGTAAATTACGTCGACTGATGGTGTGCTTTCCAGCACGCAGCTAATGCTTTTAGAAAATTCCAGAAGGTTAGAGAGACAGGATCTCGCCGGCATAAGTCCATGTTGAGTCAAGTTTGAGGTTATTTTTAATAATAAAACTAACCAAATGGGTCTTAATGAATTTATCTAAAATTTTACTAGGTCTAGAAAGAATGCTGATAAGCCTGAAATTATCTGGTTTAAACCTGGAACAAAACTTATGAATAAGCCGTATAAAGAGAAGTTTCCAGATTGTAGGTAACTTACCTAAATAAATGGAGCGATTAAAAATATAGCTAAGAAAAGGAGCAAAAACCGAGGCACATTTTTTAAAAACTCTTGGGTAAAGTTTATCAGCAGCTCGGGAAGTTGATCTAAGTTGGGAGAGGTTTGATCACAATTGACATATACACCGCTATATGCACGTACATACTGCGAAAAAAATCGCCATTTTGTGCTAATGTAAATGTAATCGTTTGGTGTTTTTCTATCAGGAGAAACCTATGTTGCTGTGAGTGAAAAATATGTTACCAACACTCATTCCACAATGACTGCTTAGCGTGAACAACCTATAACCATTATCATTGGTGTTATCAGCATAACGATCTAGTCCAAGATTTGAGAAGTAACCAGAACTGTCTTTGTTCAATTTTGCATTAAAATCACCCATCAATATTTTAATGTCTCTTTTTGGAATATCATCCAACAAATTTTGTACATAATCATAGGAGATATCTTTTTGGTTCTCCTCAATAGCCGCATAGGGGAAATTGTTCTCAGACATTCCTCAGTTATTAAAACTTAAGGGTAAATAAAAGCTTTGTTACCTGCTTTCATCATTTCTTTAATTTTCTTAAAATTATATCCTTTTCTAAAATGTATTTAAACTGCCCTCTCTGTACTATTTATTCATTATTATTCTATTCTGTTACTTTTATTTTACACAATTGATTGTTTTACTGACAAATGAGAAGTGAGCTCTATAATGGCATTGCCTACCACTCGGTAAAATGCAAAAGATTTAAATTAATTTTTGTTAATAAAGTTGCGTTTAGTTTAAACGCATTGTTTATTTAATCTCAGTTTTAATTATTAACAATTCTAGTTTTTACAATAAGAAAAACGTTTGCCTGTATTGATGAAAAATGTTACCTATACAACATTCATGCAGTAAAAATCAAATAAGTTGGAATTACAAAAATATGTTAAAAACATGTTAACTATATCAGTTTTGACATTTTTCACTTACAACTAATCACTATGAACAACTGCAATTACCAATTTCCATTTAAATGAGTAAACACAATATTTTTTGTAGTTTGAATTGTACACAATTATTGGTTTAAATATTTCAGTATTTACGATAGTTTCAAAATGACTAGAAAGACGTTAATTTTATTACTCTATGTTGATAAACATGTGGGAGTAAAACGTATAAGCGAACAGATAAGATTGATAAGATGGTGAATGTTTTCATCGCCGGTGTCTTAGAAGTATTTTAAAGATAACCTGGCGCGATCACATTTCAAATTATGAGATCATGAGAAGAACTGACTCTCGTTCACTACATGACATCATTACAATTAAACGAAGAAAATTACTTGGTCAAATTCTACGTTTACCGCTCGAGAAATCAGCAAGAACGGTTTTGGAATAGATCATTTTAAATGGTAAAAGAAAGGTTGGGGTAAACCACAGAAAAGTTAGCTGATAACTGTTCGGAGATTTAATTAAAACGAATGTTTCATGGGATCAAACAAAACGTTTGGCAGAGTGTTCAAATACATGGAAACATTTTGTTGTCTCATGTTCTCTTTGAATTACAAGACTTTGTTGTTGTTGTTTTTTGCTGTAATTGTTGCCTTATTCTCCCATGCTCACTTTTTAAAGTAAAAGGGTTTTGTAATAATAATAATGTAGGTAAACAACTTAGGAACAAGTACGAATAATTGTAAAGTATGGGAATTGATCATCATACAATGTCCGTGTACTGATTAAACCTATATTTAAAACTTTGTTCCTACGTAATTGTTTTAAATTATTTATTAGTAAAAATCCTTTATATGTATAACTATTAATAATATATACCTTTTTGACTTAAACACATAAATTAAACACCTGATAGTTACAAGTTATTTAATCAATTAAATGTTTTAATAAATTATTAATTTTGTTCTTGAAAAATAAAAATTGATATTTGATAGTCCAATTTGAAAATAAATATTTTGTACGTTAGACATTGTATAAAACAACAAATATTTAATCTTCTCTACATAAAACATAAATGGAAGTAATCTTTTACAAATAAATTGAAACATACTTCATTATCGCATAATCCTCAATTTAATAAGATTTCTCTAGTTCTCAATATTTGCACTATATTTTTTTGTTTATTACTTTGAATGTTTTATGAAAAACATCTTTCAGCAGCGAACGTATTAGCGAAACCGAACGCAGGTCCGTATTTTAGTGCCGGGATACTAACCCATGCCCACCGAGGTCCAAATTCGAGCGCCGTACCGCTAGACCACCCCGGCACATTGCACGTAAGTTAACGTGTTGCTATCCTCTGGTTTAGCTTGATACAGAAATTTACCAACACCTCAGGCAATTTCAACCAGAAAAGCTCTCATAAGAACTAAAATATCGTTTTGTAATTTATTATTACAAAATAATTCAAGCTTACATACCAATACTGTTTACAAAATAGGAAAAAACAGGACATCACCATACTAACAAAATCACAATCACGTCAACGCGTACAATATATAAAATTTTCAACGTTTCTTGCCCTTAGCAACTGTATACTTGCATCTGTTTACCAAAATGGCCGCCAAGCTACACAGCTGTCAATCTGAATCCAGAATATACCACATGAGACATGGAAACAAGATTATCACCATCATTAGAAATTAAAATTTTACTTAAATATTGCTCGACAATCAACGTTACACTGACCGTCGAATATTTCTTCGACTCATTACAAAACAAAAGATGAGTTAGAACTATTTCACTATACAAGCATGGTATTGCAGCCAGGATTAACATAGAAATAGTATTCTATCAATGGGCACTGAAAAGCAATAATTAGAATTAGCAAATGCCTTAATTGATATTCAACTCCATTAAAATACGGTATCCAAATCACGTCTCCTAATCTCAAGCCTGACATTCACAAGCTAGATAAGGTACAAAGGTACTTTACCAAAACTGTTGGAGAACACGGCCTACCCCGATCCTTTAAATGCTATTAGGTTATTCCCGCTAGATGATAGAAAGCTCTGAGGCAATCTTATATCAGTGTATGAGCTCATAGCTATCAAACAATAAGCCTCCAATCTAATAATTTCTTTTGAAGTTAAGGAAGGACAGATCTCATTCCCGTTTATGTCTCCATTATTGAGTATATAGGATCATTTCCGCGTGGAACAATCTTCCCTGATGCATCGCCCCTCTGGTCCTTCAAATTGGCCTATGATCTTCAATTTTATTTAATTGCTTTCATTCCCCCTCCATCCAAAGTCGAAAAAATGTTTTTTCTACTTAACTCGTGCACAAACCTGAAACATAACTACACCGGTTTGAGAACACATACGCCACCGTTCAAAAGACAATTTGGCAACACTAGCGTAGTACTAAAAATTTGTGGCCGACAAAAAAAGACATGATGTGACATAATGAAATTTGAACCGTTATTACATCCCTTTTCTTTGTTTTCAGTAGAAATGGTCTTAAGGAAATAATTCACATAAAAGTGCTCTTCTTATTTCGTTTTTATTGACCAATTTTTTAACGGAAAACCCATTTTTCAGCTAAATCAAAAGACGACCCAGCGGTAGGAGTCAAACTCATGTCTGCCCACGCTTTCGTACATGTGATGTCAAAACAAGTGAAACATAATCATCCAAAGCGTCCGAGGTTGTTGGGGATCATCAAAAACCAACATACATATGCAATCATCAGAAAACAAACATAATCAATATACTTTTGTATATATTGTATTTATTTGTTTCTTACTTATTGAATGTTCTACAGGAAACCTGTTTCAGTAAGTGGGTGCATAGCAAAGCCGAACGGGGACCAGCATATACATATATATATATTCAATAAATTTAATGTTATTATCATCATTATTATTATTTCTATTGTTATTTTTGCTATTGGGATGTTAATGATCCTGAGGATTTGAGTTATACTTATAAAGTCCAATGATGGTGATATTCCTGACTGTTCGTCCTCCACGTGGTGCATCCTGGACTAGGTGCTGAAAGGCATCTAGACTAATAACAGCAGGGACCGAGTGCACAGCGGTATAACTGGGCTTCCGCTTCGGTGAGTGGGTGCAAGCATACACCCGGGGTACTTAAAAAATATCTTAAGGTATGCGTATACCATATGCAGCCGTTGGGATAAGGTAGATAACCATAACAAAAAATCAGGCGGCCTCGTCACAAGGATGCTGTCTACCAGCGAAAAAACTTCATTATTCTTCTATGTTTGGTACGATTATCAAGCCAACAAAGTCGATCGTTTTATATGCCGTATAAAAATGAAAAACGATGAAGAGGTGATCAGGTCACCAATCAAAATTAAATCTTTATTATTGCTATCACCAAATTAATTTTATTAAAATATCACAAAAATGACTCAACTTCAGTACAAACATAATATGAATATATTCTTTAAACATAATTCAAAAATATATAGTAGTTGACAACTTTGATAGGTACTGTTCCGACTCTCCAATCTGCAGTACTTTTGACGACAAAAATTACAATGGGCAAACTGGAAGTTGGCGGAGTTCAATCTGATTAAGACGTCAGTCTAAATTCAAAAAGTCGTAAATTGCAGGCCATATGAATTGGGATACAAATTTTTTAATCGAATTCAGATGTTCAGCAGTAAAGCAGTTGTCGGTGGACAAGTGGATGTACGGATCGCATAGACATCCAAATTTGGATGCGCTGTATTTGTATATATAATTTTATAAATGTAGAAGTTGGAAAAAAAACATTTTTAGTACTTTGAATGTTTTAGGGGAAACATGCCTTTCAGCAGTAGACATTGCAGTAAAGTCGAGCGTAGGCCTGTATTTAGTGGGTCGGTGGTGGGATTCGAACCCTGATGCTCACTCAAGTCTAAGTTGAGCGCTGTACCGCTAGACCACTCTGGCATGATTTATATTTATGCAAGCCATTTGCTTATTTGTTTAAATTTTTAAATGTTTAAATTCCCGTTTTTGGGGTCTACATACCAATAGTGACAGAAAATGTTTTGCACATGGTGTCTTTCCAGAGCCATTTATTTATTGTTGGAATGTTAATCCTGGGGATTTTGAGTAACACTATTAAAGTTTCAATTTCTAATGATTTTATTTTGGTTGATGTAACGTGGTATCACCTCTTCATTATTTCCCATATTTAAAGGACATAGCAAACGATCATCGATTTCGATGGCTTGATAAGCGTAACCAACGTGGAAGAATAACAAAGTTTCTTAGCTGGTAGACGGCATCCTTGTGACGTCGCCACTGTTCTCAAAGATTGACGAGGCCGCCTGATTTTTTGTAAGGGTTATCTCCCTTAGCCCAAGGGCTACATATGGTATACGTATAACTTTAGATACTTTTTAAGTATCCTGGGTGTATGTTCGCACCCACCCGCCGTAACGGAAGCCCAGTTATACCGCTGTGCACTCGGACCCTGCTGTTATTATCTAGATGCCTATATGCACCTAGTCCAGGATGCACCACGTGGAGGACTAACAGTCAGAAATATCACCATCATTGGAAATTGAGACTTTATAAGCATTACTCAAATCCTCAGGATCATTAGCATCCAATGATAGCAATACTCCTTGTTATTCCTCCACGTGGTGCATCCTGGACTAGGTGCCCCTAGGCATCTAAACTAAGAACAACAGTAACCAAGTGCACAGTGGTATAACTAGACTTTCACTGGATTCTCGTTCAGTGAATAAGTGCTAACATACACCCAAAATGCTTAAAAGGTATCTCAAGGTACCCATTTACCATATAAACCCGTCAACTGGCGTCGTCGCAAAAAAGCAGTCTTCTAGCCAAAAAAATTCATTTATTTTTTCATGTTCAATTTGCATCCGACAACCTCTTTGTATAATGATTCGGGAAGCTATTCAAATTTGGAATTAATAAAGAGGTAGCTTTAACACCAACTTCTGTTATGCTTTAATAATGTGCTTAATATTATTAAATAATATTACTAAAGCTAATCAATAAATGATTATATCTGTATGCTGAAAAATTCAAATTCGAAACGGCTAGCAGAAATTATAAAAGACGGTGAATGTTACGTAAACTGTTGACATCATAAAGTTGGTAACTTAGATTTCAGTCAATAAAATTCTTTTTTAAGAAATGGCACGTTTATTTTTACGTTTCAGTAAATGAAGGTATTATGCTTTCTTGCTATAACAAATATTGTTGCAAATTATAATTAGAAATTATTTTTTGTGAATAATATTTTTAAATAAATATTAGTAATGTGTATTATCTAAGCTATGTGTATTAATAAGTGTCTTGGATAAATAAGAACAAATGCTAAATACTCTAAAATATCACAGTGGGATCAATTTTGAATTCCGTTTCGTATCCAACTGTGTACATATTTACCAAATCAATAGAACACAATCATTATTGATTAAAACAAATAAAATAAATAGAAATGCTCCAACGTCTTTTAATAATCGTTTTAAGAAATAATATAAAATACCATCTCTGCTAAATCGATAAAACACTATTATTATCAACATATCAGTCGAAACATGTTCAAACGTATCGATACTGTAAACAAACAGACAAAAAACAAAGAGATAATCAATAAAACTAATAATCAACACGTTTTTATCAATTATAATTAGTTTGTTTGATAGTCCCTCAAGTAATATGATAACATCTCGGGCCCATGCCCAACCAGGTTCGAGACCAGCCTGGCACAATATTCCTGAACCCCAACTTGGACGTCGATTGGAGTAAGTTATATTAGCCGCTATCAGTTAATCTCATATAATCGTAGATATTTTAAAATTTTTAATAGTGGTATTAAGCTTTATAGACCTAGATAAATGTCCCTAACCCAATAACAACCCAAAAAATTGTATCTATCACCGAAACATGTTATCCGCCAACTCATTCATTTTGGTTTTTGACGTGGTCACCTTTTCATTACTTTATACAGCCATCAACTTCAATAGCGTAACAAAAGTTATCGTCAATAAGACACAATCAGTACTGATCAGATTCATTATAAATAATGCATTTGCAATGCCTGTTTCAACCGTCCGTAGCTTAGTGGTTAAAGTATTGGCGTAGGTTCAAGTTCATGTGAGACACGCTGAGATTTTATCAACTTTTTTATTGATTTATTTGTTGATTCGCTGGTGGTTATGTGACTCCTGCACCTCTTCATTTTTTCCATGTTTATGTAGGTGTAAAACAAAAGTATGTTAAGGTGAACTTTAGTAGCCAGATGACCACATATGGACTATCTTAAAGGGTGTCGCTGGCATTGGTTCAAAAAATTGGTCTTTTATCGATTGGTGTTAAGTGGTCTACAGCTGTGGTTTCCTTCCTTATTGTTAATTTATTTTATTTTTACTACTTTGAATGATTTGACGGGAAACATATGTCTTTCACCAGTGAACATTTTGGCGAGGCCAAAAGTAGGCCCACATTTAATGCCGGTGGTGGAATTCGAACCCATTCCCACCCAGGTTAGAGTCAAGCGATGTACCGTTAAACCACCCAGAACTTAATATAAAAATTACCCAACTTTCAACTTTTACTAGTGGCAATCAAAAAATCATTTACTTCACATCTGCTAATTTTACTGGGATGCTAATAATCCTGAGGATTTGAGTAATGCTTATAAACTCTCAATTTCCAATAATGGTGATATTACTGATTGTTCGTTCTCCACGTGGTGCATCCTGGACTAGGTGCTTATAGGCTTCCCGTCAAACATTCAAAGTAGCAAACATAAATAATAAAAAATAAGCATTTTGAAGTATATATAAAAAACAATCTTACGTGACTTAATCATGTTTTAAAAATGGTTCGTAAATTAAAAGTAGAAAGTCATATTATTCAATTATACATATCAGATCATGTTTTCTATCGATTCTTTTATACTATTTGCTTTTAATTTTTCCTAGCTTAAAACAAGATTTTTTGTTTAAAAACAATAATATTAAAAAATGTATAACTCTTATTTCCACATATTCGGCAATTAAATACAGTGATCTCCTAAATGAAATAACCGATAAACATTTCAAATCATACTTCCAATTTATAAAACATATTGAAACTAACACTACTCATCCCATGCATTAAGTACTAAAAACGCACAATCATCTGGATAAGCAAGACGATCTAACATACTGTTGGGAACAAGGGCGAATAAATTTTAATTTTCGTGCATGCCGTATTTATCTCGATTACATACTAATCCCGATCAATGAATGAATGAACACAAATATTATTAGCCTATCAAAATGATTTATACTTATTGTTATGTAAATTACTCCCATGCATTTTAAGTAAACACTTCATATTACAGATCAGTACGATTTGTAAATTGATTAATTTATCTGTTTCTTTTTGTACTTACATTTTACATGTTTTGTTCGGTTTATGGCACTAATTATGTCATGCTGAATGTAAGTACCTCTATCGATTTGTGTGGCCGCTCCTTATTATTTCTTCATGTATGCGGCACATTAAACGATTGCCTTCAATGGCTTGATACGCGAAACAAACGTTAAAAAACAGTTTCTTTGTTAGTAAACGGCATCCTTATGACGGCGCCACCGTTCGCAAAGATTGATGAGCCCGCCTGATTTTTTGTCGGGGTTATCCCCCCTTATTCCAACGGCTACATATGGTATACAAATACCTTAAGATACCTTTTAAGTATCCTGAGTAAATAATTTTATCCACCCTCCATAGCGAAAGCCCAGTTATACCACTGTGAACTCGGTCCCTAAATATCTGTGGGAACCTAGTCCAGGATGCACCATCACAGTCAAGAATATCACCATTGTTAAAAATAAATTTATCGACAAAAACTTACTCCATGTCCTCTGTCACGTACAATTTGACCTGCAGAACCATACCCTCGTATTGAGTCAAAAATAACAAGGCCTCGTTCAAATGTTTCGTTCTATCGTCCCAGACATTCCACAACGTCGTAGGTCCCAGGTATTTGGGTTTAAAAAACACTATATTTTGATCAAATTTTGAATATTTCCCGGCACCTAGGCTCTCTACACGAAATGGAACAAAATGGTAATAAGGGGTTACAAGTAAAATGAATGGAATGTAAATAGATTATAAAATCAACCTCGGGAAAACCAATTTAAAAAAATCAGAATCGAAAGGCGTTCTACGCAAACTTGGGTGGGCGAGTTCGAGCCCCTATTACTAAATGCGGGTCCACGTTCGGCTTCGTTAAAATGTCAACCTGTTGAAAGGTGCGTTTCCCACAAAACAATCAAAGGTATTCCAAAATTATATGTTATCCCAATGATACGTTTGTGGAAAAGATCTTGTAAGAAGTGGCGTTGTTACAAGGATGCTGTCTACCAAGAGTAATTGGTATCACGTGTTTGCGTTAGTTACTCACACGACATGTTGTTGCACAAACGAAACAATAAAGAAACTTCATAAATTTATAAAAGTATACGTGGGAAGCGGACAAGAAAATTGTTCCTTGTAAGTATACCAAATTCGAGATGACCTCCAATTTCACGATATTCCCTCATTGGTATCGCGACAACGAGGATTGTGCTGGTTTGGACACGTTCTTCGTAGAAATTTTAATGCAATTTCAAGTATCGTAATCCTGGCTTGTCCAAATGCCGATTGGAAAAAGTAGAAAGGTGGTCACAAAATGTACTTGTATGGATGATTTTCACGCTATTTTGGTCGGGACTTTATCTTGAAAACAACAATGGGAAAGTAGTTGAACTGACGTATCTGTGCACGCCTCCAAAAACCGTAAACAGTGGAAGGGGATTATAAGGGATGGCACCAACATTCGTTCTTGCCAATAAAACATATTTCCCCTTACATTCAATTCTTTCGTAGGAATAAATCGTGCTGCTTCCATTTGTTTGTTGCGATTTATTAAAATGGCATTTTTGTGTATTTTCCTAAAAACTACCCTAGGTGCATGCGTGCGCCAAGGCGGAAGCCCAGTTATAATGCTGTGTAGTCGGTCCCCAATCCATATTCGTTTCCTTCCGAACCAAATACGTTTGTTCAAAAAAATATATAAATTACTGTTTATCGATTAAAAATTGAAAAAATAAATGCAATTAATGTTGCATTTTTCCATTGTTCTTCCTAGAATTAATTTTTTCTAAATGTTTATATAATCTTTATTTTTACAACTTGAAATGTTTTATAGAAAACATGTTTCATGAGTGGTGGAGATCGAACCCATATCTACCCAAGCCAGAGTCAAGTGTTAAACCGCCAAACTACCCCGAATATATATATAAACATATGTAGAATATTGACAAAGTTTATTAACTGGTAAACGGTGTTTAGCGATGCCTTAATGGTTTAAAATAATTAATACAGTTGTTTGTCATTTTGTCAGAGTGATTTTTCTTAACGAAATTATTTTGTCAACATGTTTTAAAGATGCAATTTTTAATGATTATGTAGTGCATATATTTATAAAAACCAAATCTTTGGGCTACTAGATAAGAAAATTAAAACTAAATGTTGACAATTATATTACTAAATTGTTTGTTACAGCTTGTTTTTATCCTTGTACATTTTCCTGGTTTATTGAAGCAAGATTATGTTGTTTTAAACATATGCATATCTTTAGTGTCAAAATCTTCAGGAATCAAATATTCTGTCTTATTGAATGATATTGTTAATAAACATTGTAAATCCTGTATACAATTATCATCAAGGATTGATGGGAATAACACTTATCCACTAGGTACAGTTTTAAACAAATCTAAAGCTTCTGAAAAATCAAAACTTAAATGGACATCAAGGTTAAAACTTATCCAGAATCAAACAAAATTGAACTTCTATCAAACCTATCAAAGTAGGAATTATTCCACCCACGCATTTATTTGAACTAATTTGGATATTCTGCAGCGTAATGTAACTGCACCTTATAATTACTCATTCAAAGTATAGTAGTTTTAAATATTTTTTAAACCACATGTTTTATCTATATTTATATTCATTATCATATGACATTCTATTTCATTTTGCTCCCATTATTCGTACTACTACTTTTTTGTAATTTTTTTGTCATTCATTTATTTATTTTTATTAATGGTGATCTAGTGAGATATTAAAGCTTAATGTAATAATGATAATAATAATAATAATAATACATGTTAGTCTGTGTCCATCATGCACCACATAGAAATATGGAAAAATGGCAACCCCCGTTCAAATAAATTATATAATTGGGCGTTCAATGATTAACCCTTTACAGATAATAGAACTCATGGAAAGGGTTTGATTCGGGATGTAATTAACATTTAAAGTCAGTATAACTCAAGTGTCAATCATTAAGTGCACATTGTTAAGATTGATATTTTACAGTCTTTTTGGGATGCTAATGATCCTGAGGATGCTGAGTAATGCTTATTAAGTCTGAATTTCCAAAAAATGTGATATTTTTAACTGTTCCTTTTCCACGTGGTGCATCTTGGATTAGGTTCCCATATGCAGGGACCGAGTGTACAGCGATATAACTGGGTTTCCGCTACTGCGGTTGGGTGCAAACATATACTCAGGATATTTAAAAAGTAACTTAAGATATACCATATGTAACCATTCAGCTACGATAGATTAACCTGACTAAAAATCAAGCGGCCTCGACAATCTTTGCAAACAGTGGCGCCGTCACAAAGATGACATCTATTAGCCAAGAAACTGTTACGCTTATCAAGCCATCAAAGTCGATCGTTTTATATCCCGTATAAATATGGAAAATAATGAAGTGATGACCACACGTCGCCAACCAAGATAAATAAATTTTGAAAATTTGAACTGCCTTGACCGATAATAAGCAGTGGATGATGTTTATCCCCGATGATATGATAACGAGAAAGGGAAAAGAAATTATCACCATCACACTCCACAAAGACTACTCAAATCGTCAAAATTATTGGTATAGAAAGGGCCATATGAAAACAAACCGGAAATAGAATTGCTATCGACATTGGACCGCATTTCGTGCCATGCTTTATGGAAAATAGATGACGGCATTGGTACTGATTCAACATTGAGGCCTACAAAAGACGAACACACACATACACATGACATCAACAACACAATGATGAATGAAAAACAAATTCCTTCTATTGAGTTTACAAATAATAATTTCCAGTTCCTCAACTGGGTTACTAATGATCTCCGAGTAATGCTTATACAAAATCTCAATTTCCAATGATGATAATGATATTCCTAACTGTTCCTCCGCATGTGGTGCCCATAGGCATATAGACTAATAACAACAGTGACCGAATGCACAACGGTTTAAGTGAGCTTTTACTTGACTCCAACTCAGTGAATGGATGCTAGTATACACGCAAGATGCTTAGTAGCAAGTTAGGCTTGTGGATCCCCAAATTTATCCGAAAATGATCGCCTTGTCAATTCCTGTCAATCCTGTTATCGTCTGGCCAAGAAACTTCATTTTGCCCACCCCCACCCAAGTTCAATTCGCAAACGACAACTTCTTTGTGCAACAATTCAGGAACTAATGAAAAGGCGTCTCTGCCAACAACCGTTGTTGTAGTTGGTATATGAGTAACAAAATTTTTATCGAATTTACAAATAATCATTTCCAGTTTATTGGCTAGAATAATAGAATTGTGTAGACTAGGTCTGAATCTACGGTCCTTTCAAACTTCACATACTATTTTATCCAATCATATTTGTAACTAGTCAAAGTTATGCCATTCTTTAAAACGTACCCATCTCTATATGTTGACGTTGAAAATACTGAGCCTAATAAACAGGTAAATTATTATCTAACCTCATTTTAAACACATGGAATGCTAACGATCCACGAGGATGCTGAGTAATGCTCATAAAGTTTCAATTTCCAATAAAGGTGATGTTCCTAGCTGTTACCTCTACTTGATGCATCCCGGACTAGCTGATCGACTACACAAAGGTACAACTGGACTTCCGTTTTGACAAATGAGCGCAGGTATATACTCAGGATACTTAAAAGGTATCTCGAAGTATATATATACCATATAGAGATGTTGGGCTAAAGAAGATAACCCTGACAAAAATATCAGGCGGCCTTATCAATCTTTACAAACAGTGGCACCGTTTATCAGCCAAAAAAACTTTGTTATTCTGCCACGCTTGTTATGCTTATTAAGCCATCAAAGTTGATCGTTGAATATGCCGTACAAATATGGAAATAATGAAGAACACGATAGTTCGTTAAATCCGATACCTAAGTATATATAACACGCTATTGTTTAAACCAAATCACAATGATTCTGCTTCAATGTTGGATGGGAGGATAAGAAGATAGCATAGTAATAATTTAGACTGCGTAGGCGTTTTATCTATCCAATCAAATGGCTTTAAAGCAAATAAACAATTAGTCAATGTAGTTGGGATGATTTTTTTGGGAACAAATTTACCATTTTAATCAACTGATACGATGGTTGAAATATTATTAAATATATTTGAAAATCGTGTAGTACAGAATCAAATGATAACACAATAGCGCATCCTGGAATAGGTATATGTATAGGTATATGTGAGTACAAAAATAATGTGCTTCCCAACGTAAAACAATTTACGTATCTGGGCTTTTCAAATACTTCTCACAGTAGTTCATCTAATGAAGCAAATCGTCGATTTTGTTTAATTAATAGTGCGTATTGGAAAACTTGCCAATACACTTTGAAGACGAAAAAACATCAATTCAAACACAAAGATGAACATTTTCTATTCATTAATTCGTACAGTGCTTCTCTTTGCAGTTGAAACCTCGATTCTTACAGGGTCAGAGATTATGAAACTCAATAAATTTGAGACAAGATGTCTCAGATACATTTTGGATAACACCTATTTCGCATCTTCCGTATCAAGAATAGTAACTGCCAAATTCGAGATAACCTCTAATTTCACGATATTCCTTCATTGGTATCGCGACAACAAAGATTGCGCTGATGCAATTTCACGTACCGTAACTTTGGCTTGTCCAAATGCCAATTGGAAGAAAAGAAAAGGTGGTCACAAAACGTGCTTAGATGGATGCTGTTCGAACCGATCTTCCCGCTATTTTGGAAACAATGGCAAAGTGGTGGAATGACATACCTATGTACATCATCATTATCATCATCGGGGATAAGCATACTCCACTGGTTATCATCACCCATGGTAGTCCAAAAAACCAAAACGTCTGCAAAAATGTCAACTTTTGTAGTGTGTACTAAAAGAATGACACTTGAGGTGTGCTGACATTAAATGTTAATTACATCCCAAGTTAAACCCCTCCAATGATCTCTGTTGGCTGCATAGGGTAAACAAACGGACGCCCATTTAAATAATTCATTTGGACGAGGGGGCTAAGCATAAATAAAAGGACTGAGTTCGCATGCTACAATGTCCGTCCAAATTTTCCGTTGGCCGTCTGGCCTTCTTTTCCATCCGGGTAATGGATGGGTTTCCATAGCTATTCTGGCTGGATGAGTGGGCGATCTACGTATAACATGGCCAATCCATTTTAATCGTCTTTCTTTTATTGTGCTAGAGATACATGGCCAATAAATGTTAAGAGACTTACAAATATCTGGGAATTGTTGAAATATTTTACTAGCTATTAAACGAGTGCGTTCAATAAAGGACAACGAGCGAAACCATATGGATCTTAAACAGCTTTGCTCAAAATGAACAAGCTTTTGTGTATCCACTTGGATGAGAGTCCAAGTTTCGCATGCATAAAGTAGAATGGAACGCACTAAACTCTTATATATTCTAATCTTGGTTTTAATAGAAACATTACTTTTGTTCCATAAAGGTTTACTTAAACGCCCAAAAGCTGCAGCAGAAAGGTGAATACGATGCCAAATATCTGAAGAGGTGGATCCTTTATTATCTATGACCGAGCCTAGGTACTTAAATTCATCAACCACAGGAAGTAGGCTACCATTAACAGTGATTGGATTTCTAAAGAGGACGTTTGCTAAAACCACTGTTTTTTAGTATTAAGATATAAACCGTATTTCTCTGAAGCTTTTTGAGTACGTTCAATCGCATTTTTCAAATCTTCTTCGATTTCTGCCATAAGAACCGCATCGTTTGCATATTGAAGATCCGCTATCTTGCGACCATCATGAGTTATACAGCCCTCAAATGACCGGGACACTTTATCAAAGATGTCATCAACTACAAAATTGGACATACCTATGTACGCCTCTAAAAACCGTGAAAAGTAGAAAGGGATTACACGAGATGCTACGAGAACTTAGAACTAACTAATAAAGAGGTAGCTTTGCCACCAGCTTGTATTATTATTATTATTATTATTATTATTATTATTATGTAAGGAGGACCCAGTGTACAGCGGTATAATTGGATATCAGCTTTGGCAAATAACTACGTACACCCACCGTAGTTAACAGGTATCTCAAGGTATACGTATATCACATGTGGCTACAGGAAGATAACATCCTACTAAAGTAAACACTGGTGCCAACACAAGAATGCCGTCTACCAGCCAATAAACTTCGGTGTTCTTCTGAAGCTTGTTACACTTATCAAGCCAGCGAGATCGATCGTTTAATATAGCCTACAAATATAGAAATAATAAGAAAATAATAAGAAATGAATGATTAAATGTCATTTAATACTGACCTGAAACACGTGATGAATATTCAGCAGAATGTTGATTGATCGACTGCATCTTGGAATCGTTAGTTGTCTTGTTGAGTATAGACAACTTCAAACGTAAAAATTCTTCAATAAGTTCCATTCCAGTTAGTTTACGATCTAATAGTAAGATGTACAATTGTAAAAATCAGTTATCCAATTATTATTATTATTAATTACGATTTCAAATATTTTTAAACTTTCATTCTACAATTGTCAGTTATTCATTCGGTAAGACTTTACCGGAAGGCGTAACACCCAAAAACCTTTGAGATGCTAATGATCCTGAGAATTTGAGTAATACTTATAAAGTCTCAATTTCCAATAATGGTGATATTCCTGACAGTTCGTCCTCCACGTGATGCATCCTAGACTAGGTGCCCTAGGCATATAGACCAATAACAGTGGGTGGGTGCAAGCATACACCCAGGATACTGAAAAGGTATCTTAAGGTATACGTATACCACATGTAGCCATTGGACTATATCAATGACCCTGACGAAAAATCAGGCAGCCTCGTCAATCTTTGCGAACAGAGGCGACGTCACAAGGATGCTGTCTACCAGCCAAGAAACTTCGTTATTATACGTTTGTTACACTTATCAAGCCATCGAAGTCGATCGTTTATATGCCGTATAAATATGGAAAATAAGAGGCGACCCCATGTCACTAACCAAAATGAAAAACGTTTAAATTTTACAATACCCCTTGTACGTAAACGGGGCTATGTAAATAACTAGCTTACAAAAATTGCAACGCTGCTTGTTGTCAAAGATCAAGAGAGATGTGGAGATTGCAAATGCTCTCATGCGTGATGCAAATGAATGAGAACTGCAATATCTATTCAAAACAATCAGCAGGGTTTGTCGCATAAATTTATAACAGTACAAAACTACACACATTGCCATGTGTTCATCTAATTGCTGTCATAATCAAAGTACTGACTTGCACGTCCATAACCAACATATTAAATAATTTTTTGTAGTAATCTATGTACTGTATGCGATAGGATGCTAATAATCCTGAGGATATGAGTATTACTTTAAAAGTCTCAATTTCCAATGATGTTCCTTTTTCACGTGGTGCATCCTAGACTAGGTGCCCATATGCAGCTAGACTAATAACAGCGACCGAGTACACACCGTTGTAACTGGGATTCCGCTTCGGTGACTGGGTACAAGCATACAGCCAGAGTACTTGAAAGCTATATTAATGTATGATGTATACTATACGTAGTCTTTGGGCTAAGGGAACTAATCCTGACAAAAGATCAGGTGATCTCGTTAATCCTTGCGAACAGTGGCACAAATGTTGTTATTCAGTGTTTGTAACGCTTATCAAACATTGAAGTCGATCGTTCAATATGCCGTACAAATGAAAATGAAAGTACGTCACCAACCATAACAAGAAAATTGGAAAAACTGTTGTCATTTGCACACAAACTACTGGGATGCTAATGATCCTGAGGATTTGAGTAATGCTTATAAAGTCTCAATTTCCAATGATGGTGATATTCCTGACTGTTAGTCCTCCACGTGGTGCATCCTGGACTAGGTGCCCCTAGGCATCTAGACTAATAACAGCAGGGTCCGAGTGCACAGCGGTATAACTGGGCTTCCGCTACGGTGGGTGGGTGCGAACATACACCCAGGATACTTAAAAGGTATCTAAAGGTATACGTATACCATATGTAGCCCTTGGGCTAAGGGAGATAACCCTGACAAAAAAATCAGGCAGCCTCGTCAATCTTTGCGAACAGTGGCGACGTCACAAGGATGTCGTCTACCAGCCAAGAAACTTTGTTATTCTTCTGCGTTTGTCTACGCTTGTCAAGCCATCGAAATCGATCGTTTTACATGTATAAATATGGGAAATAATGAAGAGGTGACCACGTCACCAACCAAAATGAATGAATGAAATGACAAACTATTGATTTGGATTATGATATGCAAACAGAAATATCATAAATCAGGACTGTGGGACAATAGCACTAAGTTTCAGTGATATACATATGGCCTAATTAGTTGTACAATGTTTTGCATTCAATTGGGAAATCCTGTCCAAATTCTACAAAACATGAAAATCGCATTTAACGCTAAAAGATTTGCTAATAGTCCATTTTGGTTGGTGACGTGGTCACATCTTTATTATCTTCCATATTTATACGGTACATTAGACGATCGAATCCGACAGCTTTATAAGTAATTGAATTTTTGGCAGTTTTCTCCCTTAACCCAAGAGCTACATATGTACACACTCCTTACAATCCCTGTGATGTATGCCTGAACTCGTCCACTGAAGCGGATGCCCAGCTATACCACTTTACACTCGGTCCCGCTGTTATTAGTCTAGTTGCACCGCGTGGAGGAAAAACAGTCAGAAATATCACCACCATTGGAAATTGACATTTTATAAGCACTAGTCAAATCCTCAGGATCGTTAGTATCACATCTTTGGTAATAACTAGGCTCAGTACATAAAATGTAAACTGCGCTATATAGTAACCCCCAACCGAATTCTACTCATAACTGGAAGCTGTTAGTACAGCAGAATGCATTAAAAAGCAGTACCACATTGAGACAAGATACACCAAAATTGAGCTTAATACAACAATTAACACGATTCTACTCAAACAGATCAACAACAAATACTATAAAAAATAACAACTGCCAAACAAACACATTGCAGCAACAAAAACACCAATCAATTATCTCAGTACAATTTATTATTCCGTCAATAAAACACAGGTGTGGATACATAAACACGATAAACACACACACACATATATATATATATATACGCAAATGGTAACGCACAATGCAATGTTTAAAATGTACTTAGAACACTATTCAAAATAAAACCAGAGTATGAAAAAGATAATAAAATGCATATTGTATGCACTGCGCGTATGTACAATTACCGTTCGACAGCACACCGACAAGCGTGTTTGTTCAAACTAACTCTTCAGGTTGTTGTGCAATTATATATATATATATATATATATATATATATATATATATATATATATATATATAGAAAAATCGGCAAGGATGATTAATATAGTAATTTTAATATATATATATATATATATATATATATATATATTGCAAAATCAATAGATAATGGGCATCGGGTAACATCAAGACGTATGATGATAAATAATCAAACCAGCATTCGATTTAAGTGTATGTAATAAATTAACAATCCTTGGAAAAAGAAAAACAAATTAAACATTAAATAGAATATATACATAAAGTTAAAAGAAAATTACAAATCTGATCAAAATACAAGCACACGCACATATTGCTCTATTTTTTACAATACGGACAATAGTACGTTTCGACATTAGCATCACTGGGTTTGAGACCAACGCAAACTTGGTGATACCACAATGTACAACGGTCACATTGAATCCAATCGATAGCAATGTCTTGGGGCTGCTTGCAGGGTCGAGCAGAACATTCCTCCGTGTCGTAATGGAACATGCCATTGCCCATTTCATTGTTCGTGCCGCTTTTGGGTTTGTTCAACCGACTTCGCTTGTCAGTCTTGTGGTGGAGTGACGAGGATTTAGGCAAGGTCGATTTGCGAGACACCAAAGTTGTCTTCTTCACTTTGTCCAGACGTTTCTTTGAGCCTTTGGTTGACGATAAACTTGATCGTTTGTTTACTGACATGTTCTCATCATCATCATCATCATCATCGCCATCATCATGATTGATATTATTATTATTATCATCATCATCATCTTCTTCCTCGACATCGCTTTCGTCCGTTTTCATGTGATTGGGCTTTTTAAACTTCTGGCGATTTCGGGGATTGGCGTTGGAACGCGAAGATTTAAGATTTACGGAATCGTCTTCAGAAGACATTGACCGATCATCATCACCTTCCGAACGCTGTGTAGATGATACGGTCGATCCAGCTTGAGCAGGGCGTAATTTGCGCTTTTTTGCAGCACCTGTCGTCGGTTCTTTGGATGCAGAGTGATCACTGAGTTCTACCTGAAATGAAAAAGCGCATAATGCATTATTATATACTCATAAAATTTAACCAACTTACAAGAGCAACGAAGTGTAAATAGAAAACGATTGAGAACAATTGACCTGATGAAACTGCCATTCCAATATTGGCAGATCTAATCTAGACTAAACATATTACCTATTAGTTGGTTAAAAAAAGATTGTTTCGAAAAAAGCCTACCACGAAACATTTTTGGACCAAAATACCCGCAAGTTTACCTTTTATAAAAACTATTTTAGAATAAATTCCTATAAAACCCACATTACTTTGAAATAAATTTGTATTAAAATTTAGTTAGATTAAACTTAAATTTTTAAGTACAGTTTAACCCCAGTTGAGTTTACCGAGGTTGATCGTTTTAGTCAAGGCTCTCATTTACTGAGTTCGTATAATAAATAAACACTTTTTATTGTAAAGTGTGACTACTGATAACAATAATTTCAAGATATTTATTTGTCTTTCAATAAAGGTGTCCCAATTCCCTTTTTGATAAATTAATCCACATCTTCCACTGATATAGAGTACGAAGCTTCCATGTATATATCAACTTATACATTAAGTAAATGGTTTTGTTAATGTATGCCATTAATGTACACTTATATGCGCAGTCACCTCATAAATACTTAATAATACCAGTTAAAACACCAAGAAGCTCATTCTAAACACTTACGCGATATTTTAAATCCGAATAAAACAACGATACGGGTTCTCCCGGCTTCAAATTTGCACCATTAAGATGTCCAAAACAAACAATATCACCATGTTTCAACTTAACACCGCCCATAACGCGTGTATAGTTGACGTATGTTCCATTCATACTGTGATCGTAAAGAATCGAGCCGCCTTTAGCCGAACGCTCAATAGTTGCATGGTTTCGGGAAATCATTCTAGTGTTGATAGAACTCTCGATTGGATAATCAGGGGGATTTTTTGTGTTAATACGACCAATGCGAATTTCATTCTGATCACCTCTCAGTTCGATTTTTTTCGGTCGGTATTGATCACTTGACGAACTAACGCAACCAGCTTGTTCTCGTTTATCCTGATCTAAATCACCAATCCATCGCAGAGTTGCTGTACTCATTGCAATTAAATCATGCGAAAATATTGCAGAACACCAAAGAACGAGTGACTCCACTTATGGCTACTAGGGTTCAACTCCAGTAACTTAAAATGTCACTCAGTGTGCTTTAATGTAAGCTAATTATAACAATTATTAACACCATTAAGGATAATATCAATAATAATTATTATTAAATTAAACCAATATTTCTTATTTTATAAATTAGAATAAATATATTAAACATAAATAGTATGTTTTTAATAAATTAAAATAATTACACTAGAAAATTAACAAATTTAACTAAAATTTATAAACTGAAATAAAATTTTAGTTTTATAATTTTACAATATATTATTTAATTAACTGTAAATTTAAAATAAATTAAGTATTAAAACATAATTGTTTTTATTAAATTTACATAATAGAAAATGTTATGCAACATTTTAAAAATAAAAACTTTTTGTTTCGATTTATGCATTCTATTTTTTCTATTTTTTAAATTAAATAAAAATAAAAAATAGTATTAATTGGGTGTATATTACTAATACCAATCATTAAATGTATACATAGTGAAAAATATTGTGAAATGTTTAATTTAAATATTTTTCATCAGACCTTAAACTTAATGATTAAGTTTAATATTCAGGTTCAGGTTGAATACACGAGTTAAGTAGGAGTAAACTCCTTTTGATTCTCGGTTCTGTTTATCAAGTTTATCAGAAGATTAATAATAATAAAAATAAAATAAAATTAACATGGTTGAATATTAGGATACCAGAAGTTGGTCAGAGGTAAAAGGATACATCAAATGAAATTGGCAAGCTGATAATTGTCATATGCTTTTTTGAAAGCTGAGAGTGAGGACGCAGAGATGATGCTACCAGGCAGATTGTTCCATGAAGTGATCACTCTGTGTGAAAAGTGATGACTTCTCAATCTGGAAAAAGATCTAAGTTTAGATAATTTTAGGTTATGTCCCCTGAGTGAATTTTGGGCTAAAGTAAAAAAGGGTAGATGAGAGCCGGAATTGAAAAGTTGATAAGTCAGGATAATATCACCCCGGAGACGCCTATCCCGCAGAAGAAATAATTTTAGGGATTTGAGCCTTTGGGGATAAGAAAGGTTCTTAAACCCATGAGGCTTTTTAGTGACCGCCCTCTGTACCTTGTCTAATCTAAGTGCGTCGGATTTTAGAATGGGAGATGTAACCTGAGCACAGTATTCAAGGTGAGGCCTGAGGTATAGCATGTAAAGAAGGCGTAAACATTTAGGTGGGATCTTACCAAGATTTCTTGTAAAAAACTTAATGAGCCTGAAACATTTTGAAGTAGCCAAAGAGTGGTGTTCAGTAAAGTTAAGCGAAGAATCAAATATAACTCCTAAATCCTTAATAGAATTAGTCGATTTTATCGGCTGTGAGTTAGGAGGAAGATAAAAAACTGTGCCAGACGGTCGACCGAAAGTAATGTGCTGACATTTATCCTTATTGAGTGGGAGCTGATTCTTTAAGGACCAATTGAAGATATCAAGAATGTCAGCTTAAAGTAATTCTGGGTTGGTCCCCCAGATCTTAACGTCATCTGCATAAAGCAGAATATTAGAGTGAACGGCAGAAGGCAGATCATTTATAAAGAGGATAAATAATAGGGGCCCTAAGACAGACCCTTGAGGAACCCCAGAGGAGATAGGACAGGAGGAGGAGGTATCCGCCCCTACCCGAACCTTAAAAGTACGGTCGGAAAGAAAATCTTTAATCCAGGCTAGGATGGACCCTACTATCCCTACTGACTTGAGCTTTGCGATAAGAAGATTGTGTGGAACTTTATCGAAAGCCTTTGCAAAGTCAAAATAGATAGCATCGACAGACTGATGCCTCTGAAGCATGTCTGTGACGCTGTTTGAGTAAGTAATAAGATTTGTAAGGCACGACCTCTTTGGCATAAAGCCATGTTGAGCGGGACTAATAATATTAAGCTTAAAGAGATGGTCCAGTAAATGGGATCTAATAAACCTTTCCATTATCTTACTAGGAGTAGAGATAATGCTTATGGGCCTATAGCTGTTTGGTAGAGATTTACTCCCAGACTTATGGATAGGCCTAATAAAAGCGAGTTTCCATATGGAAGGTACTTGCCCAGTCTGAATTGAAAGATTAAAAATATAGGTTAGGGGAGGGGAAAGAATATCCGCATATTCTTTCAGAATCCTAGGGTATATTCCATTAGCACCACAAGACATAGACTTAAGGTGCCTAAGGCAGTCTGAGACTGAGAGCTTAGAGATTGTTAGAGGTGTTATAGGTGGACACTCAAATGTAGGGAGAGACTGAGTAACTCCAGAAGTTTGGAAAACCGAGTTAAAGAATTCTTTAAACAAGTTACAACTAGAAGGACCTGATACCTCCTTACCTTGTTGATCTTTAAGACGAGGGAAGGAAAAAGTGTCTGCCCGCTTATTCCTGATAAATTTGAATAGGAGTGCTTTATTAAACTTAGCTTTATTTAAAAGTTTGTGTAATGTGTTTCCTCTGTGCGTTCTAATAAGTCTAGTACATTCATTACGAGTATCTAGATATCTATAGTGGAAACAAGGTAGCTTTGTAGCTTTCCACAGGTAGAAGGCTTTATTCCGCTTATGAATCATTCTGGATATGGCTTTAGGAAGCCTAGGCTTAGTATGTGTAGGAATTCTGAAAGGAACAAACCTATTTAACCCTTCACTTATTACCTTGTTGAAGAAGGCATAAGCACCTTCCAGATCATAAGTATATAAGTTTTCCCAATTTGTATTTGTTAGGAAAACTCTAAGTCCCCTGCTATCAGTTTTCCTGAAATCTGGTATAGGATTCAATTTAAGTTCGCAAATATTTGAGATAGGGATCGGATAATGTACTACAAAGCTCACTACAAGATGGTCACTTTTTCCAAGAGGGGGAAGGAAGGACATAGAATCAATATCTACAGTGTCATTTCGAGAGTACTAGGTCAAGACAAGAGGGGTTAGTTCCGATTCTATAACGAGTAGGGGAGAATACATGCTGCTTGAGGGCATGCACAGCACAAATTTCCAGTAGATTAGAATCAAAGACATTAACTGGTATTGAAGGAGTGGCCCAATTTATGAAGGGACAATTAAAGTCTCCCATAACTACGAAGTGATTAAACGGTAGAGAGAGGACATGTCGGAATTCCTTTACCAGTTCAGTATTTGAATAATGTTTAAGATTAGGGGGCGGTACAACAGAGAGAATAGAGTTTTTGTGTTTAAACCCCCCACAACTAAGTGAAGAAAGTCATATTCAGCTGAGTGGGTAGAAGGAACTGTGATAGTCGAGTAGGTTAACCCATCCTTGACGTAAAATAGACACCCTCCATATTTACCTTTATGGGAATCTTGTCTCACTACACTATACCCTTCCATATGGAGTTCAGAGTCAAGTACATCATCTGATAACCATGACTCCGTAATGCCGAACAAGTGTGGGGGCGAGGGGGGAAGATAGGAGGAGATGAACTTCCTCTAGTTTATTGTTAAGGCTTAAGGCATTTGTGAAATACACCTTCAAAGCCAAGGGAGAGGTAATAGTGGGCATAATTGCCTTAACCTGTGGAGGATTGGGGGCCGGTGAGAACTCCGGGGTGAAATCCGAAAATCCTGATTATCAATGTCAATATCCGGTCTAAGAGGCGTGAGTTTCACTATAGGACAGGCGTGGATTTGGGGAATAGGGGGCAAGGAGAGTCTAGATAAGCGCTCGGACAAAGGTAAATCTTTCGTAACTTTGATCCCTTTAAAATGTGCCCTCACCGTGGTCCAATTTCGAAGTACAGTTTCACTGTTTTCAGATGATGCACAAGAGACCAGGATGGGTGGGGCAGTATGTTGGCGCTTACAAGAAAGTCTGCCAATTTGGAAATTACCCGCTTCAGGATGACATTTCTTGACTATGTCAGAAACAAGTTCTTTGAAGTTGGTGATATCAAGGCTAATACCCCTGACAACTAGATTACGATCACGTTTTATGCTATCAACATAGCTTTTCGTCCCTTCTAAGATTTCTTCTTGGGATAGTTTGAGAACAGTATTTGATACTGTAGATAAGGGGTTAAGACTAGAAACTTGTGATTTGAGAGATGTGATATCTTGGGATAGGGAGACAGACAGTTTGGATAAGGAGGAATTTACAGAATCAAACTTGGAAGAAGAATCAGACATCTTATCGACTAGATTAGATAACAATTCAGTAACAGAGGTAATCTTAGTGTCTAGTTCATTAATTCTAGAGGACAGGGTATTATTATCCCTGACTAGATGTAGTATTTCGTCTAATTTTCCATAGCTATGAACGGTGTCAGAAGGTAGTGCCTGCAACTCCGTTTCACATCTGCAATCCATGCATTTATAGTCAGAGGACTATCTGCAAGTTGCGAGTAGTGCACCGAGGACAGCCCGGAACACGCCTCGTAAAACCAATTTTCGCAGGTATCGCAGAAAATGCCAACCTTCACGGACTTCTTGCACCGTTGAAGACCACAGCTGGACGAATTAGAGGAAACCATATTTAAAGAACTATGTAAAAATACAAAAACAAAAATAGAAGTTTAAAAACAGGTACTATTACTGGGGAAAGACCAGCAATATTCTTTTGATGGAGATTAAAATAAAAATAGTGTTAAAGCACGATGCCAAGCAAAACGCACAATAACACAACAAAAACGCGACACTTAAAAATGTACAGTTATACACCAAAAACCACGTACACAAAAAGGTAAAAAATTAACCCAAAAATGCAAAAATAAAAACAAAAACAAACGCGAGCACGTAACAATTAGCAACAATAAAAGCGGCTACTTTTGATCTGAACGTCACGCAAGCGTATCGTACAAATTTTTTTGTTTTACAAAGTTGTAACCGTTATTAGAATCATAAAACATAAAAAGTTTCTCTATCTACTCAATAAAGCAAAAACTGATGAAAATAAAATTTTCAACTTTATTTAAAAAAGCTTTCCTCTGAATGTGCATTTCGTCGTATTAAAGATTATAATGGTTTATTTAACTTTATATCGTGGACTTGTGGTTTAGCTTAAAAAAATTGTGTTTGTGTTTCATCATGAAGATGCCGTCAACACCTATTTCAGGATTTCAGAATTACTGTGCTGATATATTAGTACCTCAAAAATGTAATACTGTAAAAACTTTTTTCAATAATAAATTATTATTATTATTATTATTATTAATAATTTTGGCCTATTTACTTAATGTCACTAGTAAATGAAAAAGTACTAATGACTTGGAAACCATCATATATACGGCTAATTTACAAAACAGACAGTAGGTTCTTCCCCGAAAGCTATTGGCCAATTAGTATTCTACCAGTTTCTAATTCAATTTTAGAGAAACTAGTTAAACGTTGTTTCTTAGGGTACTTACTGGATAGTAATTCAGTTAATCCGGTTCAGCATGTATTTGCACTACAGAGATCCTGTCTCTCCAACTTGATAGATTTTACTAAAGGACTAACTAACGTGTTAAAGCATTAAGCTTCCGTTGAGGTAATCTACTTTAATTTTTCAAAAGCTTTTGATAAGGTACCCCCATTTTTTTAATAACCAAACTTATGTATTTTGGAATTAGTTTTGCTTTTATTAACTAAATAAGGGATTTTTTACATAACCAAAATTTTAGCATTCGGCTTGTGAGATTACTTCTGAGGTAACACAAGAATCAGTCCTGGTTTTTTTCTTTTTTATGTTTGTTAATGATTTGTTATCAGTCATTCAGCCCAACATTCTATTCTATGGGGATAATGTAAACATGTGGGATGCTAACTCTGAACTTCTGTAACAGAATATTAACATTATTTACCATTAAATAGTTAAAAATAGGCTTTCCCTGAATTAAGATAAGTGCAAAAACATAACTTTTAGACGACATTTAGGCAAGATGTTCAATTTTTGTAACAAGCAGTTTATAATTAATGTGAAGGAGGTTAAGGACTAAGGTGTTATTTTTATTCTTTTGTTTCTCTTCATGTCTTATCACACAAAAGCAGCCCAAACATGTGTTAGTTTATTAAATTTTTTAAATGCAATTTAAGAAAGATTCCAATAAATTTTCTTTGTTTACGATTAATTTTTGCGATACTAATAATCCTGAAAATTTGAATAATGCTTATAAAGTATCAATTTCCAATGACGGTTATGTCCTTGACTGTTCGTCCTCCATGTGGTGCATCTTATACTAGGTGCTGAAAGCCATCTAAACTAATAACAGCAAGGACCGAGTGCACAGCGGTTTAACTGAGCTACCGCTTTGGCAGGTGGGTGTAAACATACACCAAGAGTACTCAACAGGTATCTTAAGGTATAAGTATATCATATGTAGCCCTTGTGCAATAAGAGATAATCCTGACAAAAAATCAAGCAACCTCGTTAATCTTTGCAAACAGTGGCGACGTCACAAGGATGCCATTAACCAGCCAAGAAACTTCGTTATTCTTCTACGTTTGTCACCAACCAAAATAAAAATAAAAATAAATGTTACATATAAGGCTCCCATTTAAAATATTGCATTCAAGTAACCACCCATTATTAAAATCCGACATTTATCGGTTAAAAAGAATTCAAAGAACAGTATAAAACTTTATCACAAACTTTAATTTAAATTATACCTTGAGCATTTAAAGATATTTAAGCTTTTAGCCCTAAGAAATGGGGGACTCTGAAACAACTTACTTTTAGTTTATCAGCTATTTTAATTTACAGTAAGCAATGTATGTTATTCAAATTAATATTTTTAAAATAATTTTGTTTTTAAAATAAATTATTGTATATTTTTAAAATAACAAAATAGTTTTACACCTTATAAATTTTGATTGATGCGCTACATTTCTAAAAAAAATGTTTGACCTTAATACATATGCTGGTAACACGATGCCTAAACTTTAACTTTTTCTAGTTAAAATTTATTAAATATTAAAACATGTAATTTATTTACAAAAATAATTATTAAAATATATTTTTATTTTTAAAAATAATAATTTTTAAAATAAAATAGCTGCTCACACATACAAATGTACACTGGATTTTTAAATAAGTTTGTCACTCCGACACTTTCGAATTACAATAAGTTTGATTTTGTTGCTCTCTCTTTTAATCAGATTACATATTGCATTTTTTTCAAATTTTTGGTTTTATTATTGTCTTTATTTACCAATTAACTATTATTTTAAAATTCTTTTCTGTTTTACATATAAATGGAGTCATTCTCTAATTATTGTGGACGGCGTGGGTGTACCAAATCCGTAAAAATCTAGATGATATGTTCCTTATGTGAAATATGGTTCCACAAATGCTGTACGGGTCTCTCAGTAACTAGCTATGCCTTTTATATTCAATTGGAAGAAGACTTTATATGTAGGGAATGCTTGCACAAAAGGTGTAGACTTAATAATGGAATTGGAGCATCCGTGTTAGAAAATAAAGTCGGCAATATACATAAATTTCTAGAAGATAATTTGAATTCTAACAATATTAAAGAATGCAAGCTAATTGATGCTTTTACACAACAAATTGATGCATCATTAATAGAAATAAGGAATGTTTACAAAAAAATAAGAGACCTAAAAGATAATATCTCAAAACTCTGCTCAGTTAATGCAGCAGCAAATTGTGCTTTAGGACTATTTCAATACTTTAAAAAGTTTTATCACTGATTATTAAAGATTTTGCAACATAATCATAAAAAAGAGTGCCTAAAACAGTAATAAACTGTAACCAAATCATTTCCAATATGTGTAAAGAGATTTTCGATCTAATGCCCTTTTTCATAGTTAATAGAATACAATGTAAACTAATTCACACTAGTTAAGTTCTCATCGCCCCAATATGTATTAGACATTTTTAAGACTTGGCCCAGTATTAAAAACTCGTTGCACCCATACCTTAAACTGCTTAAAAATATGCCCCCAAAAAAACGGCCTAAGCTTCTAAGTTTACAATAATATACTAAATACCAGATTTCCTAGCCGCATCAAGCGTTTAATCCAGAAGAGAAATATAGTGTTTTCTAAGTGGAAGGCTACGAAATTGCTATGTTTTTATTATAATTACATTGATACTCAAAATCAACTAGTAGCTGCAATAAAAAAATTTAAAAATAACAAACTTATCTCTTTACTCCTTAGGGCAAAAAATAAGAAAAAAATAATTATATAATTTTATCAAAAGAAAACGTTCTTCAGAATGTGTTCTTCCTTTTTTTAAGAATTGTAATGGTTTACCTTTATCAACTGTAAATACATGTAATGCATTTAAGGAGTACCTTAAATCAGTTTTTTGCACTGGGGACAAGAATGCCATCTGCTCTGCCAACTCCCCTACCATTATCAAAAATTTTGAAATTACTAATGACATGATCATCAAACATTTTAAGCATTTAAAATCTAGCTCATGCAGGTTTAACGGTATCTATCCTAGAGCCCTAAAAAATGTACCGACATATTAGCACCAGTTTTTAATTACTTGTTCAACTTGTTCCTAGTAAGTGGTAAACTTTCGGACGTCTGGAACCTATCTTACATTAGGCCAATATATAAAACAGGTAGCAGATACCGTCCAGATAGTTTTAGAACAGTTAGCATTTTTCCCGCACTTAGTAAAGTATAAGAGAGATTTATTAATGGATATCTAATTGATTATCTCCTAGATAAGAAACTTATTAATCCAGCTCAGCATGGCTTTTTTCCCTCCCGATCTTGTCTAACTAATTTGTTAGAATTTACAAATGGCCTAACCAGCGACTTAGAGCATTAACCTTCCATTAAAACTATTTACTTTGACTTTTTTAAAACAGTTGACAAAGTACCATACTCTCTTTTAATAGGTGAACTTAAGACTTTTAACATAAGTGATTCGCTTTTTAAATTAGATAATTGACTTCTTCACTGACCAAAATTTTAGAGTTAGGCTTGGCGAAACATTTTTTAACCAGTGCAAAATTACCTCAGGGGTGTCACAAGGTTCAGTACTAAGTCCTTTACTTTTTATTATGTTCGCCAATGACCTATTAACAGAAGTTCAATCTAACATGCTGATGTTAAAATCTGGGGCAATAATCCCAAACTTTTGCAGCAAGATATTAATAATATTTATTGTTGGTCCTTTAAGAATAAGTTGCCCCTAAATTTAAATAAGTTTAGGCATATAAAGTTTGAGAGACCCTCTGGGAAGAAATTTACGATTTGTGATAAATTCATCACTACCGTAAATGAGGTTAAAGATTTAGGGGTCACATTTTTACCTCTGGTTTTCTCACAATATTACAAAAAGGCAACCCAAAAATGTTTTAGCTTAATTATGTTTTTAGACGTAATTTAGGCAAGATTCCGATAGATTGTTTTCGTTTAATTTTTATGTTATATATAAGACCTTATTTAGAATATTGTATTCAGGTTACTGCACTATCTCGAAAAGCGGATATTTACCAACTAGAAAGAGTCCAAAAAACGCTTACTAGACTCCCATATGAGCTTCGACTCAAGTCGTACCCAGAGCGCCTAAGAATTTAAAAGTTATTCCTATTAGAAAATAGACGACTCCAAGGTGATTTAATTTTAATCTATTAATTATTCAATACCAATCGCATCACTCATTTTTTTAATGTAGGCCATGGAAACCCTAGCGGATATTGCCATAAAATTTTTAAACTCAGAGCTACTACTTGTATAAATCAAAAACATTTCATATATAGATCCATTACAGAATGCAATAAACTTCCCAGTCACGTAGTCAACTCCAAGTCGTTAGAGTTTTTTAAAAAGAATTATGATCTTTCATTTAAATTCTTGTCCAGTCTATTCAATTTTTCCTCCCATTATTTTACTTTTTTCCTTATATTAAATATTATTGCATTGGCCTAGATTCCTTCCTCCTCTTTATTTCTCTCCGATACATTGAGAACCGAGGATCAAAAGGATAAATTCCTACATACTTTGTGTAACCTCTTGATCCTGATTTTTAAATAATAAATTATTTATTTATTTTAAAAATATTGTAATATAAACAATATTTAAACAAATTTTTTTTTTAAATTATAAAATTATTTTTAATAATTTAAGCACAAGGTCAGTTTTTATTTTCCGTTTTAAAATCTGTAATTTTAATAAAAAGGCTTCTTATTTCCGCGCACGTAATACTTATGGTTAAAGTAGCTCAGGGTCATTATTTATGTTCCCATGATTATGAATTAGTTCAAAGTTTATATAAAAGAAGCATAAAAGTTAAAATAATTGCCGAATGCATGAAAGTAGATGTTTCAACAGTATACAACATTTTGAACAATAGAACAAGCCCCAGTTCACCTACAGTTGGAAGAAAGCGTTCAACAAACAAAGAAGATGATCAGTTTATAATTATACCGATTAAAAAACACCGAATAATCAATGTAAAACAAAAAAATCAATACTTAGAAGATTTTTCATATTCAATTGTAAGTAGTAGGATGAAATCTGAAGGTTTCATTTTTAAAGCGGCTGTTAAGAAACCTCCATAGATTACAACGAGTGGAGTTTGCCAATAAGTACAAACATTATCTATCGTCATATTGAAGATCAATATATATTACTTATGAGTGTGCAATATCCTATGAGCCATGGACTGAACATTCTAAGGTTATTTATAGTCCAAATTTCCCACTTAATCACACTTGTACTGCAATAAAAGTTGCACATCCTTTAACTATAAAGGAATATTTTGCAATTAAGTATAATCAGTATTCAAAATGGATGCGTATGAGTTGCATTTTAAATAGTACTGAATATGTGCAAATATTCAAACAATTATTTCATAACGAGCTGTCCAGAAGTGCTACAGGACACTTAACAATCATCCTGGGCATACTTCAAAAGTGGTAATGTGTATTTTAATGACTTGTTGCATTTATATTAATATTGTATTGTAGAACCAAACGTCAACGATTATCATTTTATTAATAAGAAATATTTTATATTCTTGAGTTTTACTCCAGCGGATATTTGAAGAACGTTTATTGAGTTATAATACTAAGGTTTTCTGCAATCAAAACGAAAGTAAATTGGTGATAAGGGCGTTTGCGTATAGAATGTCCAGCTTAATCAAACAAGTTAATTGTAAGATACAGAATCTTACATACACAACAGATAATAATAATGCAGAAATTCCATTACAGTATGGATTTTTCACATAATCCCTTTTTCGAATGTTAGATTTTACAATTATTATGCCTACAATCAGTTGAAATATGTTAGATGTACTATTGGCTTCACAGAATAAAAATTGCACTTTGTTACCAGCAGAGAACGTCAGGCTATTTAGTGCGCTACTGTACTATCATTCTGTCAAGGTCAACGACTTTAATTTTTGAAGGCCTTTAACCGAGTGTTCTACATTTAATTTTTTGCAATTAGTAATCAGCTGGATAAAGAGGTTTTCTGCTCAAAACAGCAGGTTTAGTGTTGGGCTACGTTCTACTTTGTGCAAAATTACAGCTGTTCAAATCAATATTCTAATCTATGAGAATAATGTGAAAAGTTTGGGACACAAATGCTGAACTTCTGTAATAGGATATTAGTAACATATATGAAAGGTCAATTGCAAATAATTTTCTTTTGAACTTAACTAGGTGCAAATACAACTTTTGGAAACTATCGGATGAGGCATTTAACATTATTGCTGTGGGCAAGAAACATTAAAATTATCTTAACTGCGTTTTATGTTGCTGGACATTTAAAAAATTTAAACATTATTCGAATTTTGTTGTAACGCGCATTGTCATTCAATATTTGAACTTATCAAGTGTTGTTGATGTGCCGGGGTGGTCTAGCGGTACAGCGCTCGAATTCGGACCTCGGTGGACATGGGTTCGAATCCCATCACCGGCACTAAAATGCGGGCCTACGTTTGGCTTTACTAATTGTCCACTGCTGAAAAATGTTTCTCGTGCAAACATTCAAAGTAGCAAGCATAAAATAAATTAAAAAATTAATGTGACTGTAATTTTGTGAGTATTGTCACCTTTTTTTCTGTTAGTAGATAGTATTGGTATGTAAATTTGAAGTATTTTGTAACAATTTGCAAAACAATATTTTTGATTACAATTAATTGTGGTTGGTAAATAGCCGCATCAAATCAAACTCGAGAAAAACAAGACAGAAATCTCGGTGAGATCTTACATCCATGCTCTACAGTCATTTACTGTAGGAAATATAATTAAAGAATTCAAATTATACTTTATATTGCATTAGTTAAATATTATATTCACCACTATATCAATATTGATCATTCCACTCCACTAATATTTTGTATCAATAAACATTTTTTCAAATTTTAAAGTTTATTGTTTTAATGTTTCACAAGCGGAATTTTATCCAGGAAAAACAAAAATCTGCATTTAATGCCAGTAAAGTGATTCAAACTGAAACCCACCCCCAACTACAAACCTGGCATAAAATAAATATATGAATAAATACATAAAGTTGGTAAAACCAATCAAATAATTTATTTACATTAATTTACACTATTATCAATTAATAAAGAGTCAATGTTGCATTATAAAATTTACATAAGTTCAAAAAGTAGCCGAATTCAAAATACAAACAAACATGTATACAAAACTGTTTGTATATTGTTAAACAAAATAGAGTATCATACAGACACATCGAGTGCACTGTCAACTTTCACCGACAATGGCTTGACACAACCGTCAGCCGACAACACAAATCCTTCACATTTGTGAGGAACTTGGCCAAATACGTGTTTGGCTAAGTCACAATGTTCGTAACCTGCTTCATCGTCATACAAGGGACAACTGAATTCGGGATCAATTTCTTCACACAAATGAATCATTGGTTCGATATTGTCAGGAATCCATTTGTTTTTTTCGTTTGTTGTTCCGCAAAATGCTTTATCACTCAAAACGGCATCTGCATAACGTATAGCTTCTTCCAAAACGATTACTGTTTGCTTTACATAAAAAAACAAAATACCTTATTGTTATTATTGATTAAATGTTTCATAGGAAACGTTTTTCAGCAAATGAACATTTTGGCTTCGCCGAAATTGGGGGTTCGTATTTTGGTGTTGATAGTAACATTCAATCTCATGTTTTTTACTGCCTGATACCCTGCCCACCGCAAACCCTCTTCCTTTATCCAGGCTTGGGACTGACTACATCGGTTCACTTCTGATCCCCTCTAAGCGCAGTTGAACAACTATTGAAGTAGTAAATGTTTGAAACTATGCTAAATATGTCACAAACAAAAATGGATTCAAATGGAACATTTAGATTTGGGTCCCATTGTAGACAAATTGTTCAAGATTGTCGCATGAAATTTGACTGGACGTTAGTTCAATTCACGAAGGCTGACCAACAGAATTAAAAAAAAAAGTTTTATCATCTAGGGAGAAAACCAACCACGAAAAAAAAACAATTAAAAAAATCTTATTTCTCAACCTCCGTAAGTGTGAGTTACGTTGGTGTACTCTTCTATCAAAAAGAGATTTCTTGACCTTAAGGTTGAGAAATCAATATTTAGCTAATACTATACGATTTGTATTGCGTCATCGTGCAAATTTTGTTACACATTTAAAAACGTTTCCATCCCCAACTTACGACTGATCACACACTTACAAAAGGTTATCTAACTCTTATTGGTTCCTTTTATCGTAACTTTTTGCCATGGTTGGTTTTATCATCTACCAAATGTCCATTTGCTAAAAATTGTGACTCGTAAAATATTCAAGCAGTAAAAAGTAAATTAAATTAAACCAATTTACAAATTTTCAAATATTTAAAACGCCACAAATGACTAAATGAAGCCGATTTACATGGGATTGAAAAGAAACCATAGACGCACGCTCCAACAATTGAATCGTGTCGATTTCCAGACTTGTCCGATTGGGTAACAAAGATGAATCAATACAGTAGAGTGATTGATCGGTTGTTTGCTGATTTAAAAAAATTAGTTATTACAAATTGTATCATCATCATCATCATCATTAGTTGACCCATCATTTATTTATATGAATTTCTTATATAATTGCCTGTTACCGGTTCTCGTATATATATGCCGGAGTGGTTTAGAAATACAGCGCTCGAGTTCGAATCCCACCACCGGTACTAAAAGCGGGCCTACGTTCAGCTTCACTAAAATGTCCATTGCTGAGAGGTGTTTCCCGTAAAACATTCAAAGTAGTAAACATAAATAAAATAAAAATATATACATTGAAGCGTGGAACAAGAGATGGTTCCATGTAATTGTACTTTGAACTTTTGATATCAATAATTGTGCCTAGTCTGTCATGTTAAATATGATGCTTTCACTTGCTTGTCGTAATTTTATCAAATGGTATTCTCTTGTTGTCTCTGTGGCATTATTTTTCCAAACCAAACTTGGGACCGGCTACAGTAGCATCCATTCTTCATAACCTTGACAAAGTACGCCTAAAACGCCAACTTAATAATTGAATTTGCTGGACCAAATCTAAAAACGTTCTGGATTTATTTCCAATATGTAATTCAATAGGTTAATAATGTTATCATGCTGATTTCAATTTTTACCGCAACTTAATAAAATGGTGACCTCTCGTTGTTTCTTTGACAATAGTAATTTTTACGGAGGTCGTTCATAATCTTGCTCTCAAATCTTCCTCCTCATTCAATCGGACTTGAGACCACCCTAGAGAAGGTTAGAAATAAACCAATCCAGTCAGTCCCAAGCCTTAATAAAGGAGGATTTGAGCACAAGGTTAGCAACCCAGCCTCTGTAAAAAATCTATATTGCTACAGAAAATTTAAGAGAACGTCATTCCGACAAACAATGGCAAAGAAGTGATCGCATGACCCAGATGACAGAGTTGAGTGAAAGCCGAAAGGAATCTCAATCTTCGATTAGACGAAGAAAATTACTTGATCAAATTGTACTTTTACTACTCAAAAGACAGCAAGATCAGTTTTAGAATAAATAGTTGATAATGGAAAAATAAAGATTGGAGTAGATCACAGAAACCTTGACTAACAACCATTCGGAAAAATCTAATTGAAATGAATATCTCGTGGGAAATCAAACAAAATGTTCAAACATACATGAAATCATTTTGTTGCCCCATGCATATTTTAAAACAAAAGGGTTTTGTAATAAACAATAGTGTAATAACAGTTGAAATGTGAAATATGCAAACTTGCAACAAATTCAAAACCTTACTTCGTTTGAGTCACACGATTTGGCTACATCAAATCGTTTCCATACCGGTTTGGACGGTATGAAACGATAAGAACGGATCAATAATTCCAAGTTAACATTGAGTTTGGAAGGATAAAACAAAAGTTGTGTGGGTTGTTTGAAATGCACCAAACGAAAGAATCGAAACTGGAATAGACAACAATGTAAATTTGCACATTTTATTGTTCAAACATTAAAAGTGCATAAATGACCTATAAATAGTGTAATGTTTATGAATTAAAACGCTGTCAATGTGTCATTTGGAATGTTAATACCTAAAATGTTTAGTAATGCTCATGGAATTTTAATTCATAATAATGATAACATTTCCAATTCCGCCCACTTCTTTGCAGTACATCGCAAACTTAAACTAAGATCGATGGGGCAACCGAGTGCAAAGCAGTGCAAGTTAACTTCCGCCTTGGTGGATGAGAGAAAGTGCCAACTCAGGATATTCAATAGGTCTATGTGTATCATATGTGTAATCTTGTTGACTAAGGAAGACAACACCGATAAAAAATGAGGTTGCATCCTTCATCTTTGTAAGTGAATGTGTCTACTAAACAAGAAACTTTCCCATATTTATCGTGCATACAAAGTTTCCTTTCTATGTAAAGCGATGGGAGATGTTTGTGCATGTTGTTTTGTAAAGAGAAATAATTGATAAGTAATTATTTTGCCAACTCCGTCTAGAGAAAATCAGAAATGAGAATTTGAGCGTGCAAGGTTGACAATCTGGTCTCTGTAAAAAATCTATATTGCTACAGGAAATATGAGAGGTCAATCTGGCAAACAACGGCAAAGAAGTGATAGCATGACCCAGATGACACAGTTGAGTAAAACCCGAAAGGAAACCCAATCTTCAATTGGATAAAGAAAGTTACTTGGTCAAATTCTACGTTTACTAACCAAAAGATCAGTAAGAACGATTTTGGAATGAATAATGAATAATTTAAAATGTAAAGGTTGGTAAACTTTAGAAACCTTGGCTAACAACCATTCGGGACAATCTAATTGAAATGAATGTCTCATGTGGAACCAAACAAAAATGTTGGCAAAATGTTCGAACACACGTGGAAGCATTTTGTTGTCCCACGTTTATTTTAAAGCAAAAAGGTTTGCAATAATAATTACTATTAATATCTTAGCGACTAATAACAAAAAGATGTTCATTCGTCTAATTAAAAATGGAAAAAACAACACTTCTGTCATTTCCTTAGTATTATTCATCCCAACTAGTTCTTAGCCAAGTTCACCAGCCCTTACTTTTCCATTATCAATTGTCCATTCCAAGACCGTTTTGCCGGTCTTACGTACAATTTGATCAAGTTATTTTCATCGTCCAATCGTACGTTTAGCTTTATTTCACCCAAATCTGTCATCTGGATCGTGCTATTACTTCTTTACCATTGTTTGCTGGAATGGCATCCTCTAATTGCTTTTGTAGCAATATAGATGTTCTTATAGAGGCCAGGTTGATAACCTTGCATCCAAACCCTTCTTTCTCAACCGTACTTGGAACAGACTAGGAGTTCTACTATAAACTAAATGGATCTACTCCAACAAACTACAACAGCAATCTTTTATTTATAAAATATCTAAAAGCCAACATCAAAATTTTATCTTACAATTTCAAACTCGGAACAATTGAATAAAATTCGCATACCACTGGCGCGCGCGCGCACAGCCTCCACCCGCACCTTATCCACGCAAAACAACTCAGTCATCGTATGCATGACAATAGAAACCGAAATATACACAAGCCAAAACATGTTTTAACATGATTACTTGTATTGATTGTTTAGCACGTTTTCTATGTATCGACCGTTCGGTATGTGAATTTTTGAGTTGAAATTGAATATAGTACAATGCGCGTGAAGACAATACATAATTGTAGCCCAATTTGACATTGCTGTATGTACAATATTTATTGATTTTTTTACTACTTGGAATGTGAATATTTTAGTGAAGCCGAACGGGGGTTCGCATTTAATGCCGGTGATAGGATTCGAACCCAACTTGAATAGTTCAGACATAGGTTTTCTTTACTGTCGAAAGCTTTGGACTGACTAGATTGGTTCATTTCTGATCGCCTCTAAGCGGAGTTCTTCGCCTAGCAGTAATACAATTTCATGATTGACACTGTTATTGCTTAAGCGTATTACAAGAAACAGTTTTCAACAAGTGGACATTTTGGCAAAGACCCCTACTGGTAGTGACATCCGAACGAGTCTAGTTCGTGTTAGTCTAAGCGTTTATATGCGCACCTACTACGGGATTCGCCACGTGAAGGACAAACAGTCACGAATATCACCATAATTTAAAATTGAAACTTTATAACCATTACTATACATACCCGGAATCATTAGCATCGCACACACGAAACGTCATTCATACAAATACAGACATGCAACAATAAGTAAAAATAAACACTATTATACAAAACACGATATATATTATTAAAAGTACAAAATAATGCAATAAATACAAGTGTATATATATGAACTAGAATAAATATTAGTCAAAACAAATTACTAAGGCATTTCTTATAAACAATAAAAACTAAAGAAGAAAGCTGCTTCATTATTATTATTATCATTATTATTATAAAGTCACTCAAAATGCACAAAACAATAGATGATGATGGGGGTAAGTAGAAACATCGAAGCAATGTTCACAAGCAAGCAAGCAAGCAAGCAATCAACCAATCAATAACCGTTCTCGTCAAAGGTCGGATTCATAATTTTGGTCGTGGGCGACTCGAAAATGGGATTTTCGGCCATTTCCCAGCGCATATTTTCACCCTGTTGCTTGAAGTTGGCCAGCTCGCGACGGTCATCGATAGTGATGACCAATTTGTAGATAAGGAGAAGAAGGAGGCCACCCAGGACAATGCCGGCTATGACGCCGATTACGATGTAGAGAATGTTAATTGTCTTGGTACATTCACTTTTGCGAACAATGTTCAAATCGACCTGCATTGCGGGAATATAATAATGGCAATAATAATAATTATTATTAATATTACCACTACCACTACCATTATTATTATTATTATTATTATTATTATTATTATTATTATTATTATTATTAACAGCAGGAACCAAGTGTACAGCGGAATAACTGGGTTTCTGCTCCTGCAGGTGGATGTAAGCAAATACCCATGGTAGTTAAAAGGTAACTCAAGCTATATATATACCATATTTAGCTTTTAGGTTAAGGGATATAACACTGACAAAAAATCAGGCGGCCTCGTCAATCTTTGCAAAGGATGCTGTCTACTAGCCAAGAAACTTTGTTATTCTTCTAGGTTTATTACGCATATCAAGCCATCGAAATTTAATATGTCGTATAGATATAGAAAATAATGAAGAGGTAACCGCGTTACCAACCACAATAATAGTAATAATAAATTGTTGACACTTTTGGCATTAAATAACGCTAATATTGTTAGATTTGAATACTGCTCATACCGCCCCATGTGTTAATTAGGCACGTCCTAGTAAACAAATAAACAAACAAACATCCATCACTTTGTAATACCAACGTATTACTTACTTTCCGATTGACATAAATGGCGTCCGAGTAGCGATAGGTGAAAAAAACGCGGCAATTGTCGCCGGTATAAATGATACACAAATTGGAGTCGTCTTTCTGTTCGCTATCGTCGTCAATCAATTTGACCCTGTTGATATCGACGACAGTTCCATTGCACACGGCGGTGCATTTAACAGCAGCAATAGCCTCGTCGGGCTTCGTCAGTGACTTCGTGCCGGTAGCGGTGGTGTCTTCGTCCGACGTTGAGTCGATGAGGGATTGGCGCAGACACAAGACGCACTTCTCCATGTCCCGATCGGTACACAAAGCAGACTCGCCGCCTTGAATTTCGTTGCACAAGTGGCCAGTGTAGCCGCTGTTGCAGAAGCACTGACCGCAGTCACACACGCCTCGGTTCGAACATTTGGGACCCTGAAGGAATTGGCAATAAAAACAGACAGCAAAATGGAATGCTAATGGTGCTTATACAGTCTTTAATTTCCAATGATGGTGATATTCCTAACTGTTACTCCTCCACACGGCTCACAAGCATCTAGACTAATATCAGTAGGGATCGAGTGTATAGCAGCATAAATGGGCTTCCCTTAGACTCCTGCTCAGTGAATGAGTGCAAGCATACACCCAAGATGCTTAAAAGTTGTATCAATGCATTGATTTACCACATGTAGCTGGTTAGGCTTGTGGATCTGTTAACCAGCGTAATTATTGTAAACAATGGTGTCATCGCATGGAAGCGGTCTTCTCACTAATAGACTTCATTTATCCCTCCCCCAATTCAATTTTCATCCGCCAACCTCTTTGTATAGGAATTCTGGATGCTATTCCAAGCTGAAAAATCCTAATCTAGATGCACCTATTCCAGAATGCCCCACGTAGAAGCAGTAGTCAGGATAGTCTTCATTATTGGCAATTGAGGCTCTAAAGGCATGACTCAAATCATCCGTATCAGTAGCAGCTTGCTGTTCCTGTGACAATATGTAGTTGTCACAGAGACAAAACTTAACTTGGGACCAACTACAGTTGTAACTTAACAAAAGTATAATTCAAATAGGGTTGCTAAAAATCCAGGTGATTTTAGAAATGTTTATAAGGTCTCAATTTCCAATGATGGCGATATTCCTGATCGTTCATCTTCCACATGGTGCATCCTGGACTAGGTGCCAACAGGTTTCTAGACTAATAACAGCAGGGACCGAGTGCATAGCGGTATAACTTGATTCCCCCTTTATCAGGTGGGTGCAAGCATACATCCAGGGTACCTAAAAGGTATCTTAAGGTATACGTATAACATATGTAGCCCTTGGGCTAAGGGAGACAACCCTGACAAAAAATCAGACGACCTCGTCAATTTTTGCAAACAGTGGCGACGTCACAAGGATGCCTTCTACCAGCCAAGATACTTTGTCATTCTCCTACGTTTGTTCCGTTTATCAAGCCATCGAAGTCAATCGTTTGCTATGGCGTATAAATATGGAAAATAATAAACCCGTCACCAACCAAAATGAATGATAGTGGCAATCAGTTGAGGAGGGGGCAGTGCAGACCTTTAGTAATAAGCAAAATCCACTAGAGCCTTTGTGTATGTGCATGTAAATATATAATATTAGTTTTACTGCACTGCATCCAAATTAAAAACGAAAATGGCCTTTCAATGGAAATATTCATTGAAATCAATAGTTAACCAGCCAATCGAAAAGAGAGAAAAAGATTGTGTTTAATTACAAATCATCAATTATCCATACACTACATAATTTGCGCATACTTATCTCAAGGTCAAACAATGACTTACACAGCCTGTGTGCATAAATCCCACTATGTTGAGACTACATTGTTTTTTGTTGAAAACATACATTTCCAGTGTAAAGATAACAAGAAGGCAGACTCGGACGTGAGTGGGTATAGGTGGGAATCCCGCCACGAGCACTTGTTTCACCGGAATACCACTTGGAGGAGGAACAGTTAGGAATATTTGCATTTTATAAGCATTACCCAAATCCTCGTGGACTCAAACTTGGATAGGCATCAAATGCGGATCCTTGTCTGACTTCTCTAAGTGCCACGTGCTGGAACGCATTAAACAGTGACGACTAACTGCAAAGAAAATGAGCAACCGTCAGTCAGGTGACACCCAAAATGATCAAACCAACCAGCGAAAAAAGGAACCAATAAGAGTTAGATAAACATTTTCAATCGTAAGTTGGAGATGAAAAAGTTTCTAAATGTGTGACCATACTTGCACGATGACGCAATACAAATCATATAGTACTAGATAAATATTGATTTTTCCACCTTACATACATTTTCAATTCCCTTTTGGCAGATAAATGTACCAATGTGACTCACAATCCAATTTCATTCACAACTTATCGATTATGTGTATATGTCCTAAAGACCATCGCTCTCTCTCTCGTTTTATTTTTGTATCCGTTAGATGGACCAGCATCAGCAATTGTGCCAACGTTTGATTGACGTGTGCACACACACATGCACCAGTTTAGGTCATCTACTAACGCAATGACTATAGTGCACACACACACACACTGCATTTTAGGAAACAATTATCAATGTTTTACAAAATTCATTTGGAAAAAGCACTTTCAATGTTCAGCGTTTCATGTACTTCACTTTTCTTAAGAAAACGGTTGATATTTGACAAATGATATAATAATAATTAGTAAATAGTTGACCATTATTCACAACTCCGCCTACCGCGGATTAGGATCATCGTGCAAATTTGGTCACACATTTAGAAATTTTTCCACTCCCAACCTATGATTAGAAAATTGTGATCACGCACTTATAAAAGGCTGTCTAACTCTTATTGGTTCCTTTTTCCACTGCGTTTTCTACCGAGAACTAATGTAGCCAGTAGCAAGCCTAAATAGAGGAAGAAGAGGAATGGCAACATGAAGTGCATCGGGAAGCAAAAAAAACCCCACACCGAAACTATTTATTAGCCATAATGCTTTAAATTGGTTCAATACAGAATCGGATGGAAAACATGGACCACAAACAGCAGCTTCCCATTTTAATTATTTCAAAACCCTTTCACTCTGAAAAGTGTTGAAATGTCGATTTTAAGAATGGTTGATATCGAAGATTGAAATTCTATTTGGATTTAGCTAAACCGCGTCATTGGAATCATGCTGCTTTCACGTCTTTGCTGTAGTCTAATAAAAAGCTATTTTCTCTCGTTGTTTCTTTAGCAATAGTAATATCTTTAACAGAGGCCAGGTTGCTAATCTTGGGCTCAAAACATCTTCCTTTCTCAGCTGAACATGGAACCGGCTACGGTAGAATTGAAGGTTGACGGCATCCTTGTGACGGCGCCACTGTTCTCAAAGACTGACAAGATCGCCTAATTTTTGTCACGGCTATCTCTAAGCCCTAGGGCTACATATGGTATACATATACCTCGTCGAGATCTCTTTTAACTATTCTGGATATATGCACACATCCACTCAATTCCTAACTCAGTATTTACACGTGTTCCAAGTGAAAGCCAATTTTACCATTGCGTTTCAATTAGGAATGTTCAACAACGTCCACAATGGGAATCAGTAAGAATATAAAATAAACGATTATACACACACACACACACACACACCGTGGGGTTGTTGGGATCGATACACTGTTTTTCGCTTTCCATGCAATCGCATCGGTCGCCCGTATAGCCCGGCTTGCAGATACACGTTCCATTGCATTGACACGTGCCCCGCTGAGGCCCACCGCAAACCTGATTATCGTCCGATGCGCGCTTGCATCCGTGCAAATCGCATTCGCAGAAGGAGTGGGCGTAGCGAGGTAAATTGCACTTGCATTTGCCGCAAATGCACCGACCGCGTCCCGAACAGGGCTGGTGGACAAAGTAAAGAACAATGGGGGGTAAGATAATGTAAGAATTTGGAATATTTAAAAATCAACTCGATCAATCAGTGGGATGATAATTATCCTGGGGATTTGAATAATGCATATAAAATCTCAATTTCCAATAATGGTGATATTCCTGACTGTTCCTCCTCCACGTAGTGAATCCTAGACTAAGTGCTCATAAGCATCTAGACTAATAACAGCAGGGTCCAAGTGCATAGCAGTATAACTAGGCTTCCGCTACGGCGGATGAGTGCAAACATACACCCAACGTACTTAAAAGGTATCTTAAGGCATATGTATACCAAAGCTAAGGGAAATAACCCTGACAAAAAATAAGGTGGCCTCGTCAATCTTTGCCAACAGTGGCGATGTCACAAAGATACCGTCAACCAGTCAAGAAACTTTGTTATTCCCATACGTTTGTTACGTTTATCAAGCCATTGAAATTAACCGTTTGCTATGCCGTATAAATATGGAAAATAATGAAGAAGTGACGCCACGTCACATCACATCAACCAAAATGAATGAATGAACAACCTACCTCCTTGGTACCCGGTTTTGTGCACATGGCCAAATTGACAGCATCGCCACCGTCGATGGATGTACTCGAACATTCGCAGAAATCGCCCGAATAGCCTGGATGACACTGACACGCACCGCAATGCAAATAGCCTCTCGACTGACATCTGGGCGAAATTTGCGACTGTGTGGGCATTTTGTCGCATGTGGGACACGAACAGGCCGATTCGACGCTGATAATGGCCTTGAAACAAAATAAAAAGATTGAGTAGAGTTTCGAGTGGCCTGACTACCACTCAGTGAATGAGTGCTAGCATACACATAGGATACTTAAAAGGTATCTCAAGGTTTATGTATACCATATGTAGCTGTTAAGCTAAAGGAGATAAGCCTGACAACTTCGTCAATCTTTGCGAACAGTGGCGCCGTCACAAGAATGCCGTCTAAAAGTCAAAAAACTTTGTTTTTTTCTACGTTAGTTACGCCTATCAAGCCATCAAAGGTGATCGTTCAATAGAATAATAATGAAGAGGTGACTACGTCATCAATCAATCAACCAAATAAATGAATGATTTATCAGTATTCTGTATCAGGGAGGATATCGATAGTCCTACCCCAACCCTAACGTCCAGTCAACACACATAAACAGACGACCGTCCGCGTTTACCTGGTCGTCTAAAGCCACCATCTTGAGAATGACATTTTTCACTCCGTCGAAACAGCGCTTAGCTTTCACCAATATTCGATAGTTGATACGACCGCCGACCGGATGTTCGTTGCAGACAGTCTTTTTGTCAAATTCCAATTCTTTGTTACATTGAGTATGAACTTGAACCTGTGGTTGGAATTAATAATAATAATAATAATAATAATAGTAATAAGTGATTATAATAATTATAATATCAATTGGCACCGAAGTTAACTTTCCGTCAGTAATAAACGCTAATAAAAATCAGGTAACACAACACAACAATACAACTGTAGATGATAAAACCAACTACGGAAAATAAATTTTTTAAAAATCTTATTGGTCAACCTTCGTGAGTAACTGTGAGGTACGTTGGGATTATTTGACCTTGCAAATGTATATACCTAGTACTATACAATTTGTATTGCGTTATCGTGCAAATCTGGTCACACATTTAAAAACTTAATCCGAATCATGCTGCCTACACGTGATGCATCCTGGACTAGGTGCCAACAGGTATTTACAACTCTTACAACAATTACCACAAAAAAATTATTGTTTAACTAAAACCTCTCTGCAAATACATAGCATACAAGAGAAACGTCACTTCGATTATAAAATATACAATACTATATAATAATTTAAAAAAACTATAATTATATATACATATATATTGTAAGTAATAAAAAATTGTATAAAATATCAACTGGTGCAAAATCGAAAATGGAGTAAAATGATTAACATGATTTATAACGTCAACTATTAATAAAAATTCAGATTACATGCTATTTTTCAGTTACCAAATAATTGAGGACATTACAAAGTTAAAAAAATTCAATAGTCTATGTGATCGCCATTCTGTTAAACAACCTGATCCAGGCGTTTTGGAATGCTGTCGATAAGAGTGTTGATATAATTTTGTTTCATCTCATATTGAACAACAAACCGAATGAGTTAACATAAATTCTCACTTTCAGTATGCTTATTGATGTTGCGCTTTAGCATATTGAAAAAGTTTCAAGAACATAAATGTCCGGGCTGTTAGGTGGCAGTTGAGTGAAATATAGTTTTTTTCAATTTTAGCCTTATTACTATCTAAATATAAATATAAAGCAAATAAAGTAAACTTAAATAAATATGACGTTAACTTTTGGACGTATGACATGGAGCATTGTCCTGAAAAACAGTAGTAACCCCGGTGTAAGTGTGTTGCATTTCATAATGAAAAACATCCTTCATAACTGAAACAAATTGTTCACTATTTAAGGTACTAGATATAATTCTCCATTTGATAGGTTGAATATACTTAATACTAAACCAACACATTACTTGTCAATGATGGGCTTTCTTTCTAACAACCGGGAGTAAATGTTTATGAAAACTGGACCCACAACAAATGGTTCATCTCGAATCATTGTTTCATCGGCGAACTATACGGAACGCCAATAACAAATGTGTTATTTACTCCATAGTTTACAAAAGGCTAATCTATCATCCTTTTGCTTTTTAGTAATAAATGGCTTAACCTTTGGCGATTGAAGCGTTGAATCAGATTCGATTGCTCTGTTTCTGATTGTGGAATAAGTACTGTTTAAACTATTTCTTTTCGTTTCTAAAATAGGTTTATTATAATTTTTTTAATTCTATAACAATATTCATAACAATATATCATCCGTAGTGCTTGTTACACGTTTTCTTCCAAGATCGTAATTTCGTGGTTTTTGACCATTAATAATCCAATAAATTGTTAAAAGGTTAACTCTATATAAATTCGCTAATTCTTTTGGTGAACATCCTTTATTTTTTAATTCTTTGATAACACGATATTCAATTTTGGTAAAATAAAAACATTTTTTATCATTATTGTCTATTTCACAAACAATGCAATCAAAAAGCAAAATGAGCGGAATCTCAAGGTTAAACGTAAATAATAAATTATTCAATTTGTTTTAAAATTTTTATGTAAAATCATTCAAAAATTATTTTTATTTATATAGATTAGAATAATGAAATGTTTATTTTGATCATTATTATGACATCACAATCAGGGCAGATTTAAATGTGCGTTTAACATCAATTTTAAGGATTAGTTATGGTTCATTGTTAATGTAATTAAGCACATAAAATAATAATAGGCTAATTATTATTAAAATAATGTAACTTCAACTTATTATCCACGTTTATATAGAAGTAGCTTTTAGAATATGCTATTTTGGTCGACTCAGCCTTTTTAAATAAATATTTCTAAGTATGTATAAAGGAACTATTAAGTACTTGACATTATTAATTTTCAATATTTATTTTTACGAAAAAACAATTGGACATAATAAAATAATTTAGATTTAATACTCTTACAATTTTTTGCGTTAATTTTTGAAATGTTTGTAAAAGTTAATGGCAGAGTTACTTCTTCGCATAGCATTCCGAGGATGCGAATTGAACTTGGAGGGATAAATGAAGTTTCTTGACTTCCTTACGACGACGCCAGTGTTCACAGGAATTGATGAGACGATATTATTCAGGGAAATTGGGGGTTGATGACGGTTAATGGATCGACAAGTCTAACTGGCTACATACGGTAAATGGATACATTAAGATAGCTTTTAAGCATCTTTGGTGTATGTTAGCACCCATTCACTAAGTAGGAATCCAGTGGATACCCAGTTATACTGCTGTGCACTCGCTATTTGTAGCCTATATGCCTATTGGCACCTAGTCAAGGATGCACCATGTAAAGGAGGAACAGTCAGGAATATCACCATCATTGCAAATTGATCATTGACAAGCATTACTGAAATCGTCTGTGTCATTGGCATCCCTGATTGATGTTAGTCTGAGTCGAAAATGTACCAGATGGAGGTATGGAAGCAGTCAGAAACTTCAAAACTTCGTAAGCATGAGTCGAATCGACCGGATCATCAATCCTACGGGAACACACACACGACAATAACTCACTTCTAAATAGTCTGCATCGTATGTTGCCATCAGTTCGGCCTTGTTTACAATTTTGCCGTAATTTTCTTGCAATAGACGCACAATATTTGTCGAACTATCGGTAAGGATGCCGACAGCAGCGCTGGGCAAAAACGAAGCCAAATTAGTATACAGACCGTGCAATTTGCTGTCCACTGCGAATATTACACTGATGTCCTTTTCGGTGAGTACTTGAGATATCTATGGGAATGCGAAATAAAATAAATGGTAATTTATTATTATTATTATTATTGAGTTGGATGCCAAAGATTAGAGTAATGTTTATAAAGTTACAATTTTCAACAATCATGATATTCCTGACTGTTCGTCCTCCATGTGGTGGCGCATCCAGGACTAAGTACTATTAAGTATCTAGATAAATAACATCATCATCATCGGGGATAAACAACCCTCACTGGTCATTATCACCCATGGTAGTCCAAAAAACCAAAACATCTGCAAAAATGTCAACTTTTGTAGTGTGTACTAAAAGAATGACACTTGAGGTGTGCTGACATTAAATGTTAATTACATCCCAAGTTAAACCCCTCCAATGATCTCTGTTGGCTGCATAGGGTAAACAAACGGACGCCCATTTAAATAATTCATTTGGACGAGGGGGCTAAGCATAAATAAAAGGACTGAGTTCGCATGCTACAATGTCCGTCCAAATTTTCCGTTGGCCGTCTGGCCTTCTTTTCCATCCGGGTAATGGATGGGTTTCCATAGCTATTCTGGCTGGATGAGTGGGCGATCTACGTATAACATGGCCAATCCATTTTAATCGTCTTTCTTTTATTGTGCTAGAGATACATGGCCAATAAATGTTAAGAGACTTACAAATATCTGGGAATTGTTGAAATATTTTACTAGCTATTAAACGAGTGCGTTCAATAAAGGACAACGAGCGAAACCATATGGATCTTAAACAGCTTTGCTCAAAATGAACAAGCTTTTGTGTATCCACTTGGATGAGAGTCCAAGTTTCGCATGCATAAAGTAGAATGGAACGCACTAAACTCTTATATATTCTAATCTTGGTTTTAATAGAAACATTACTTTTGTTCCATAAAGGTTTACTTAAACGCCCAAAAGCTACAGCAGAAAGGTGAATACGATGCCAAATATCTGAAGAGGTGGATCCTTTATTATCTATGACCGAGCCTAGGTACTTAAATTCATCAACCACAGGAAGTAGGCTACCATTAACAGTGATTGGATTTCTAAAGAGGACGTTTGCTAAAACCACTGTTTTTTAGTATTAAGATATAAACCGTATTTCTCTGAAGTTTTTTGAGTACGTTCAATCGCATTTTTCAAATCTTCTTCGATTTCTGCCATAAGAACCGCATCGTTTGCATATTGAAGATCCGCTATCTTGCGACCATCATGAGTTATACAGCCCTCAAATGACCGGGACACTTCATCAAAGATGTCATCAACTACAAAATTGAAGAGTGTGTGGTAAAACACATCTTTGGTGGACACCTGAATTTGTGTAAATTGCATCTGCTAAAGAATCTCCATTCCGTATTACTGCATTCGATGACGTATATAACGATTTAATAATGTTGACAATCTTGGCAGGAATTCCTTTGGCAATGAGAAGATTCCACAGCAGGTTGCGATCAACAGAATCAAAGATGGCTGAATAATCTTTAAATGCACAAAATGTAGGCTGTTGGTATCGCAATCGAAGTTCTAACATTGTACGAACAGTGTGGATTTGATCAATGCCTCCCATCCCAAGACAAAATCCAGCCTGGTTAGCTCGTGTTTGATATTCCCGTTCACCATGGATCCTGCGCAAGATAATATTTTCGAAAATTTTTAAATCCCCGCAAAGTAAGTTGATTCCTCTATAATTAGCGGGGTCTGTTGTGTCTCCTTTCTTATGGATTGGGATTATAATAGCTTGTGTCCATGCTACTGGAATTTTCTCTTCTTTCCAAATGGAGTTTATCAAGGAGTATAAATCTTGAATAATATTTATCGCGTCATACTTAAAAACTTCTATTGGTATGCCATCTACTCCTGTAGCCTTCCCATCTTTCAGTTAATGGCATGCTAAGATAATTTCTTCGTGCGAGGGGGACTCTGTCAAAACTACGTATGGGAGATCGGGGGTTGTGTATGAAGTTGATTGGAAACCTTCGCCGCTTCGTGTTTGATGGGTTTAAGTAATTTCGCAAAGTGTGATGTCCATTGATCTGCAGAGATTGCCGATGAGCGTTGATTTTGGAAGGAATGTCCTTTGCAAAGTTCATTGATCTTCTTGAATAAGGTTTGAGTATTGTTACGCATTGCAGCATCCTCTAATTCCTCAGCTATATGCGACCAATATTTCTCTTGATCATTATTGAAATTCGTTATATATTCCTGTATCTTCTTGTCTCCATCCAATTTTCTGTGCTGGTTTTTGTTCAAAAATTCATTTCGTAATACTTCTGTGGAGTTGGAAATCTGAAATGTTGAACGTATGTTGAGTTTCCTTGGGTAGTAACCTAGAGGCCGCATTTAGTTTAGATGTGATTAAGTTCTAATTATGTTCTACTTTATTATTATAATTAATGGAATGACCAGCATTTAAATATGCTTTTTCAAAAAATTCCTGAATATGGGACGCATTTTTAATAGATTTATAGTCTGGGCGATTAAAGTGCTTTCGTTTGGATCGAAATTTAAGTGAGAATGTGCACTTTAATAACCCGTGATCACTTCCATTTTTCATTCCAGTACAGCAACCGTGGAATGCACGCACGTCTTTAAATGATGAAAACCAGTTACGAGACAAGAACATAGTCAATTTGAGAATGCACAGCGGTATAACTGGGCTTACGCTGCGGTGAGTGCAAGCATACACCCAAGTACCGCTGTGTACTTGGTCCCTGCTGTTAACAGCCTAGATGCCTGTTGGTACTTAATCCAGGATGAATCACATGGAGGATGAAGTCAGAAATATCACCATCATCCTGTTGCAAAAAAGACTGAACGCAACTCCATTGACGCTTTATTAAATAAAACCTACTTCACCGACACTCGGATAGTCCGTCTGATCGGCCGTATGCCATCCCAAATATTTGAGCGACGCATTGAATCGATCGGCTTGATACGTCAGCTGACAACTTCGTGGAGGTGGTCGAATTAGTCCGGCAATGCGACCATCGCCAGCCAAATGGAAACCGCCGTCCGAAACAAATAGGACAATCTTTCGAGCTCCGGCTCGCCACTTGATGTGACTACCACAGTGGGCTACCTGCAGCAGTGCGTCTAGGCCGCCCTCGGGGCTGTCCAAATTGCCAGATGGCTGTTTGTTGGGACAAGAGGAGGAGGGATTATTATTATTATTATTACATTAAGCCTTAATATCTCACTAGACATAGATTAATCACAAAAATACATTTTCATCATCAATAAATATATAAAATAACAAAAAGTAGTAGTACAAACAATGGGAACAAAATGAAACATACAAAAATAATCAATACGGTCAACATGTGGTTAACAAATTTCTAAAATTACTACTTTGAATAAATCATTATAAGATACAGTTACATTATGTTGTAGGATGTCTAAATTAGTTCAAACAAATGTGTGGGTGGAAAGATTCAGTTAATTCTACTTTAATAAGTTTGTTAGAAGTGCAATTTTGTTTGATTCTGGATTGGTTAATACTTTGGATAAGTATGGCAGCCTCGTCCGTCTTTGCGAACAGTGATGCCATCCAAGATTCCGTCTACCACCCAATAAACTTTGTTATTCTCTCCCGTTTGTTATGCTTATCAAGCCATCAAAATCGATTGTTTAATATACCGTACAAATATAGAACTGCGTCACCAATAACAAAAAACTATTTCTATTTATCCTAATAACATAAATATCACTAAAAATGGTTCTATTCAACTGTGACTGTTCCATTTAACTCAAAAATCAAAAACAATAATCTACCTTTCATATAACTCTAGAAATTGTAAGTGTAAAGCAAAATTTGTAACTTAATAATGTATTTAAATAGCTAATTTTAAGGTACATAGCAGCTTTGTCCCAAAAAATAAAAATATTCCTATAAAATCAACAATACGCTACCTATCCGGAAAATAACAGTAAATAAGTAAACGTATTATATTAATAACAAAATCGATTAGAAGTGGAAAATAAAGTCAATCTTCCATGAGCCAACATTCTTTCCGAGTCATTAAAAAAAATCTTCCTCACCTTTTCGCTCTTTTATAAAAGGTCGCTGTTTCCGGTTAGATTTTTCCAATTAGTTCTGTATCAAACCTAATTTAAAGTATTACAACGATTAAACAGTTTTAGCGTAGGTTTTTTCTATAAACCCACATCCTTTAACCAAGTTTGACTGGCTAAATCGGTTAATTTCTGATCCTCAATCGAAGTGGAACAACCTTGTTGTTGGGCTAAGAGAGATAACCCTGACAAAATCAAACGGCTTCATCATTCTTTGCAAACAATGGCGCCATTTACTAGCCAAAAAATTTCGTTATTCTTCTACGTTTATGTTACGCTAAATCAAACCATCAAAGTCGATAGTTCAATATGCTTTATAAATATCGCAAATAATAAAAAAGTGACCACCACGTTACCAACCAAAATGAATGAGTGCTGTGGTGGCCTAGAGATACAGCGCTCGACTTGGACCTGGGTGAGCATGGGTTTGATCCTCACTACTGGCAAAACATGTCCACTGCTGAAAGACATGTTTCCTGTAAAACATTCCAAGTATTAAAAATAAATAAATAAGTTTAAACTGAATAAAAAAAACACACCCTAGCAATTTTCGTCTTTTCCTTAAATTCCTCAAAATTATTCGTCAACGATACAATGTGTTTGTACAAAAATGGCGGATCACACTGCAACATTTTCGTTCCCACATTCAAACACGGATTGCGCAAATATTCGAGCGTCGGCACGACGAATGGAAATGTGGGCTTTTCGACAAAAGCGCCAAAACCGATATGCAACTCTTTGGTCACCTTGTGCATAGTATCGACAAGTTCGTGAGTCAATCGCGACACCGTTTCCAAATCGTCAATCATTGTGTAGCTTAAATCGATTAAAAAGTACAAGTCGACAGGATAGTCGGAAATGGATTTGAAAGTAAAATTAGTCATGACTGTATCGCCAGGTCGAATTTTAGTCGACTGGGATTGTGGAAATAGTTGGACGTCTTCGTTAGCAGCGCCTTGCGACTGGGAAGCGCTTCCATCTGGATAAATAAAACAAACATCTGGTAATAACATAGTCATAGGATTGGAAAAAATATCTTTTTGAAAATTCAAATACAATTATCACTAATAACAAATGTACTTAATATCTAAAACCTCAAATTAATAAATGTGCTTGGTTTTTGGTTATATATCAACATAATAAAATTAAATACTTTTTAAAAAGTGCAAATAAAAAGTAAAATTTTTGCCATAACTTTCAATTCTTTTTCTACATTCATAAACAAATCCTAAAAAATATAAAACAATTAAAAAACTCATTTCTCATTTAAAATATTTGGTCCATTTTTGTACATACTTAAAAATAATCTATCGTATATTTGCAAATGCTAACTGTAATTTAACGACAGAAAATCTTTACAACAAATTAAATTTAAATCTTCAATATATATATATATATATATATATATATATATATATATATATATATATATATATATATATATATATATGTAAAAATAAAATAAATTGAGTAAACAAAAACATCCAAAACACTGTAACCTAATTGTATGACAAATCTAACCAATTTTTGTTAGAAAAACAATCACTTATATTTCCTATAATCAATATTATAAAGACAAAGTAACAAAATACAATTAATTCATCTAATCGAAACAAGTTAATTATTTTAATTTTATAACAAATAAATCAATCACCAGTATCTTAAACAACAAAATTATTTTAAATACAAAACTACTAAAATTATTAGCCAAATATATTACACTAATCAAAATTAATCAAAATACTATTCGAAATCTTTTACAAAAGCGTTGTGAATTTATAGCGAATATGTAAATTATCAATAATGTGGTCTTCAAACAAGTCAAGAAAGCTTGTTAAGCTCAAAACTCAATTACATATGTGGTTATCGTGAGATACAAAATGCTGGTAGTTATTGGACATAAATTCTAGTCCTATCATCCCTAAAAACATTCAGATACTGAAAAATAAATTTTAAAAAAATTAAATAAGACCTCCCCATTATATAGATTCGCTAATTTAGAATTGCATGTATATATTCAAACCGTTGTACTAATAACTTATAACTCAGAGAGTAAACAATACTTGAAAAATTAAGCATTTTAATCCTATTATTAAACATCTTATATGTAATAATCTAAATATAATTTCCTTTAACAATTTTTTCAAAGTTGTCAAGTGCAATTTTATTTACATAAAAAAATTTAAAAAATGTGTAAAACTTTAAATTCATAAAACCGAAATTTTCAAATCTAATATGTTTACCTTAAAAACTGATAAAAATCAAAAATTAATGTATAAATAAACTATAAAAAATCAAAATTACCATTAGTGACAGTTGATTTAGCATTCTCAATTTTATCACTAGGACAGCCCCTAGCTTCTAGAACCGATGCAAGTGCGCATCGATATCCAGGGCCCTCCTTAATATCATCAAAGTTGTCGTCAGAACACCAAGAACAAGATGGACGCTTTCCCATGCATTCTGCACAAGTTCTCGCACGATCACATGATTCATAACAAGCACATAAAAAGAATAATAAAAAGAAATTAAGTAGTAACGATAATCTAAGGGTCGATCCAATAAAATTGACCGCCGACATACTAATCCAAAAAATTGAAACACCCGCAGCAAAATAACCGACTAATCGGAATACTAAAATCACATTTTTAGATTTAAATAAATTATAAACTTTTTAATACTAAATATTAAAAATATACATTTTTTTGTTAAATATTATTTAAATATTTATTTAAATATATATTTAACACAGTATCTAAATTAATTAATTTTTTTTTAAACCAAATAATAATGACCAAATAAAGATAGTTTATTTTTATTACAAAAAACATTTTTATTTTGTAAAAAAAATGGGCAACATGACAACAATAACGTCAAAAATAACAACAAAATCCCATAAATTAAAAAAAAATGAAACAACAAAAGGATTTTATGTACATTATTTATACGTTTTGTCAAAATCTATTTGATCTCATGACATTCATTTAATTTTTGAATAGCAAACGCACAATATTTTATTTAAAAAAATAAAAATAATGTTTTAACATTAAAAAATTGACGTAAACTTGCAAAACATAAAAATTAAATGCTTTAAATAAATAATACTTACCTTAATAATAATAATAATAATAATAATAATAATAATAATAATAATAATAAACGATTATGTGGTATTAAAATTCAATATTGTAATAAAAGGTAAATTGGTAAAAAAAACCACTTTAACGATTTCAACTTTCGACTTCTCTAAAGCAGACCCAAAGCACACCCATATTCTTTATGCATGTTAACTGGACCGCTACTATTAAAGGGGATATTAATAAAATATTTTCTACCTTTTTTTCTAGTATTCTCAAAGGAGCCAAAAATTATATTCTTTTTAAAAAAAACCCTAAAAATTGTGAGCTAGTTCCTCTCTCCTTTATAAGAATTGTCCATAAATGGTTTCTTCAGGCACTTCTCACCAAATCTGCCTCTAACCATAATATCCTCTTTAATTATATTAAAAGTAAAACCAAAAAAAAGTTTATCTTTATGAAAAATGTTGAGGGTAAAATTCATTCTCCTAGAAATAAATGTAATTCCTTTGTGATGTACTTTAACTCACCATTCCACTCCTTTTCTCCTGTATCTAATGTTTACCATTACTCCCTCCCTTTATAATCACAAAGGATCTAGTTATTAAGTACTTAACTTATTTAAAATTTACTAGTCCAGGTATTGACAATATTTACCAGCTAATTCTTAAAAAATGTGCCGATGCATTGGCCTCCCATTTGACTTATATATTTCATTTTTCTATTAATTCTTGTAAGCCACTTTCTATCTTAAAAGTTGCAAAAATTAGACTTATTTTTAAGTCAGGTTTTAGGTTCACACCGTTTTGGTAGAGGCTTATTAGTATTCTATTAGTTTGTAGTAAGACTCTTAAGAGAATCATTAAACAAAATCTCCTCTTTAATTTTACTGAACACAACTTCTTACTTGCGATTCAACACGGGTTTCTCTTTAAACGCTCTTGTCTTACAAATCTCCTTTTATTTACTGATTTAATCACTTTTTTCCTTGAATCAAACCCATAAAGCGATACAATTTTCTTTGACTTCTTTAAAACTTTTGATAAGTTTCTTTACTTCTTACTTTTCTATAAATTAGTTAAAATTGGGATAATCTCTCCTTTAATTGACAGAATAGCCGACTTGTTTACTAACAGATCCTTTAAAGTAAAAATCACAGACACATTTTCAGAACCTTCTGCTGTCCCTCAGGGTTCAGTTTTTGGTCTTTTACTATTCTCAATTTTTGTTAGTAATATCCTTTCATATATTAAGTTTAATGTTATACTTTACGCAGATAACTTAAAAATAAAGTTTACTAACCCATATAAGCTCCAGTCTGATGTCGATAACATTCTTAACTGGTCAGTGCAAAATGCACTCCCTATCAACTCTCATAAAAGATATTATTCATTGTTTGGTAAAGCTTCACTAAATAAATATTATCAGGATCAGGATCAGGACGATACACGAGGTGCGTAGGACTTTATCCTTTTAATCCTCGGTTCTCAAAGTATCTGAAAATTTAAAATCGGGGAGAATAAAGCGGGAGGAAGAAGCTGGGACAAGAAAAGTAAATAATTGTGAAAAAAAGTAATAAAAATATGGTGGAGAAGAGTGAAAAAGTAAATTAGAAATTAAATGAAATTGGAGAGCTTGTGTTTGTCATAATTTATCTTAAATGACCCTAAGGAATTAGAATTAACTACATGACTTGGAAGCTTATTCCATTCTGTAATGGATCTGTGTGTGAAATGATTTAGTCTAACACTAGTGAGGGCTCTGGGTATGTGAATCTTCCGACAATGTCCCCTAAGGTTACCATTATTAACATTTAAAAAATGCGTGATTCCATTGCTACAGAATAACTGATATATTAAGATTAAGTCGCCTCGGAGTCTCCTATCTCCTAAAGGGAATAATTTTAATTTCCGTAGACGTTCAGAATATGATTTAAAACTAAGCTCGTGAGGGAGTCTGGAGAGCATCCTTTGGACTCTTTCCAGTTGATATATGTCACCTTTCAGGGATGGGGCAGTAACCTGGATACAATATTCTAAATGTGGCCTTATATATAACATAAATAATAGTCGAAGGCTATCTATTGGAATTTTGCCTAAATTTCATCTAAAAAACTTAATCAGGCTAAAACATTTTTGGGTCGCTAATTTATGATGTAATGAGAAGACTAAGGATGACGTAAATGTAACCCCCAGATCTTTAACCACTTTCACTGTTGTAATAAATTTATCCCGAATCATAAATGCTACCCCCGAAGGTCGTCCAAAAGTTATATGTTTACACTTTTCTAAATTTAAAGGAAGCTTATTTTTAACCGACCACAGATAGATATTATTAATATCTTGTTGCAAAAGTTCCGGTTTGTGCCCCAGATTTTAACATTATCCGCATACAGCAAAATGTTTGATTGAATTTTCGCAGATAGGTCATTGACAAACAATATGAAAAGTAAGGGACCTAGAACTGATCCTTGTGGCCCACCTAATGTTATTTTGCACTGGGTGGATAACGCGTTGCCGAGCCTAACTCTGAAATATCGATCCTTCAGAAAATCGCTAATCTAATTTAATAGAGGATTACCTATGTCAAAAGTCTTTAACTTAGCTATTAGGAGGGAGTGCGAGACTTTATCAAAAGCTTTGGAGAAATCGAAGTAGACAGCTTCCACACATGAGTGTTGCTCTAAATCCCTAGTTAGCCCGTTTGTGAATTCTAATAGGTTGGTTAGACATGAACGAGAAGGGATAAATCCATGCTAAGCAGGATTTATTAAATTCTTATCCAGGAGATAGTTTATTAAATATCCTTTGATTAGTCTCTCTATTACTTTACTAGGTGCAGGCAGAATGCTAATCGGCCTGTAACTATTAGGGCTACATCTGCTGCCTGTTTTATGAATTGGCCTAATGTAAACTGATTTCCAGACCTCTGGTATTTGCCCACTAAGAAGGGATACATTAAATAAATGATGAAAAACTGGTGCCAATACATCGGCACACTCCCTAAGAATTCTAGGGGTAAATACCATCGGACTCGCATAAATTAGATTTTAGATGCTTAAATTGCTTACAAATCATATCCTTAGTGATTTTGAAATTACCTAAATAAGTAGAAGGATTGGTAGAACAGCTGGCAACCAACTCTCAAGTACAAAAAACTGACTTAAAGTATTCCTTAAACGCTTCACACAAAGATTTAACTGATAGTCTCAGACCATTACTGTCTTTAATACTAGGAAGAATAATTTCCGAACATCTTTTTCTTTTAATAAAATTAAATAGGATTTTTTTTAGCTCTATGTAATAATGTGTTAAGTTTTATAGCTTTAAACCTTTTAATGGCTGCCACGACTTGAGTTCGAATATCAATATATTTGTAATGGAAACAAGGCAAATTCGTAGCTTTCCACTTAGTAAATGCCGAGTTTCTTCTCTGGATTAACCTCTTAATACGGCTGGGAAATAGCTTTTTGTATGAAGCTTGTACCTTGAAAGGAACGAATAACTTAATGCCAAGACTAATAATGTTTGTTATGTGTGAGCATAAGCAATTAACATTATTGAAACCTAGTAGATTCCAATTGGTATTAAGGAAAAACTCGCGTAAATTATTAAAATTAACCTTCCTAAAATCAGGGGAGGGTAATATGTTTCTTTTCTGCAATTTAAGGATAGGTGTGGGGAAGAAAACTGAGAAAAATAAAACTGAGTGATCGCTCCTTCCCAATGGAGAGAGAAACTTGATAGAGTCTACTAGAGATGGAATATTAGTAAAGACCAGGTCCAGACAAAATGGATTGCATCTAGCTCTATATCTAGTAGGGGAACGGACATGCTGTTTGAGGGCGTGTTCGATACTAAAATTAAGCAGACTGTGTTTAAAGAATAGTTGAGGCCCCTCAAGGGAATTCCAGTTAATTGAGGGAGCATTGAAGTCCCCCATTAAAACAATGTATTTATGAGGTAGGGAGGTGAGGAAGGAGAGTTCTTTTACAAGAGATATATCTAAGGCTTTTGAAAAACAAGGGGGTCTATACAAAATAGAAAAGAGAGCTAATTTTCCCGAAGCCAATGGAATTTCTAAATGCGGAAGATCATACCCCTTTAACGTATCACCTGAAACTGGTCTAAAAATAGAGACCTGTAGGGAGTTTTTGACATAAAAAATACACCCTCCACATTTACCCCTATGCAAGTCCCTCCTAACAATATTATATCCATGAATGCTTATTTCACTATCTAAAATTTTATCAATAAGCCAAGTTTCTGTAACCCCAATGATGTGTGGTTTGTAAGAAGTGGCTAAACACTTAAACTCAGACAACTTATTCCTAAGACTGAGTGCATTGGTGTATACAACTTTGAGTGCTACGGAGTTATTAGTAATAGTGAATTTTGTTTTAGTCAATGTCTTAATGGGACGTAAATTTGACCCTGAGGCGAGGGGGAAAATCCTAATTGATTCTATCTAGTTTCAAAGGTGTTAACTGAACAATTGGAACTTTAGATGGGTTTAACACATTGTTGGGAATATTACCTAGGGAAAAAAACCGCTTGGGCCTTTTTTCTGGTAGTAGATCTTTAAAAAGTCTTAAGTTGAAAGGTAGCGAACTTCTAATACTAGGCCAGCTCTTAAAAATGTCTAATACATATTGAAGTGAAGGGAAACTGACAAGTAACGGAGGGGCAGAATGATTTAGTTTACAATGAATCCTACTTACTTTAATTAAAGGTGCAGGATGGAGAAAATCCTTACACATATTAGATATAATTTGGTGACAATTTGTCACTGTGTCGGGCATACCCCTAATGATAATATTACATGCTCTTTGTTGTTCAATAACAATATTTTTAGAGGCGCTAAGAATCTCTTTCTGAGAAAGTTTTAACGCACAGTTTGCAGCTGCATTAGCTGGGCCGAGCATAAAGATATAAGATTTTAACTTAATTATTTTGTCATAGATATTCCTAATATCAATTGTGAATGCATCAAATTTTTGTGCAAGAGCACAAATTTCCTTGCACACTATAGTGTTGTTACAGTTATCTTCTAAATATTTATATATGTTATCCACTTTGTTCTCAAACAAGACTCTTGTTTCTTTAGTGGGTTTGCATTTTTTATGCAAACATTTCCTGCAGATAAAATCTTCATCCGAATAAGCGTAACTAGCTATTAAAAGTCTAGTACAACATTCATGAAACCATAAATCGTACAAGGAATATATCATCCCAATTTTTACAGGTTTACTACACCCACAGTAATTTGAGTGTAAATCCATTTATGTATAAGCAACGAGAACAAAACAAAAAATTAATTATCAATAATAGAAACAATGGTTTTTCTAAACAAATAGTAAAAAAAACCAAAGATTATAATTAAAAATATGCAAAATGCAATCTAATTAAAGAGAGAGCAAAAAATTTAAACTTATCGTTAATCGAAAATCGCGCGCGATTTAAAAAAAATAATCACTTAGATGCTCTCGATTAAGGATCTCGGAGTCAATTTTTCTTCCACTCTTTCCTTTAGGGAAATTCATTTCCTGTTGCAAAAAAATGTTTCAACTTTATCAATTTTTTAAAAAAAATCTTCTTTTTTTAACCCCAGCTTGTCTCTAAATACTTTATTTTAATTATATTTGTCCCCATCTCGAATACTGCTCCCAAATCACATCCCCGATTTTATCAAAGGATAAAATCATTCTAAATAAAGTCCACCCCAGTGCCACTAAGTTAGATATAGGCCTTAAAAGTAAAGAGTACAAATTAAGACTTAAATATTTACATTATTTTCCATTAAAAAGACAACTTTTAGGTAATCTTATTTTAGTCTACCAATTATTTACTCAAATCAAAAAGGGTTATTTATACCAACTAGAGCTATTTATGTGAACACAGATTTAAACTTTTTAAACCCACAACAAACTCTCAACTTAAACTGCATTGTTTTTTACACAGGGTCACTAATTCTTGGAATCGTCTTTTCAGTCATATTGTTAACTCTACCAATCTTTGTTCTTTCAAAAGTAATTATGACAAAATTTTCCGTTTATCTCAATCCCTTTAATTTTACAAATTTCTTTGTTCTACAAATTGTCTTATTTACATTTAACTTCAACCTATCTCCTTTCCCTGTTTTTAAACTAAAAAATTTTTAAAATTATTTTTTAATATATTCTATTATTTTATTTTTATATTCTTTTTTATCACTGAAAATTTGATGTCAAGATACTTATTGCCAATAGATCTCTAACCTAATTAAATCGTTTTCAAACCTGCAAATATGTACATGTATGTAATATAAGCTAAACATATTTTTTTAATCAAATTTATGATTTTTCTTATTAATAATGGCTTAATATAGTAACATACTATTATTACAAAATCCTTTTGCAATAAAAATAATTATGGGAAATAAGATAACAGTTACAGCAAAGTTCCATAATTCAAAAATAACATGGGAAAACAGAATATTTTCATGTATTGTTAATTTTACAATTTTAAAAACATTATTTATGTTATTAATAAAATTACTATTATATTAGAAATAATTAAACTTTATTCAACAATTTTTATTTGCAAAAATATATATTTTTTTAAACATTAAATAATGTAACTAAAAATATTATAATAAATTTATATTTTTAATTGTTAATTGTTAATTAAGTATTTTAATGTTTATTAAATATTAATATTTATGTTGTTGTTGTGTACGAATACGTACTGATCTATCCCCACCTTGCCAAATTAGTTCCGGTGTTCTCCAAGGGTCAGTATTAGGGCCTCTTCTGTTCGTTATTTTTATTAACGACCTACCTAAAGTAGTCCAGTCCAACATTTTGCTGTATGCAGATGATGTCAAGATCTGGGGGTCAAACCTTAGCCAGCTTCAGGTCGACATTAACAATATTTGTAAATAGTCTGCAGATAACTCTCTTCCTCTAAATCTATCAAAATGCAAGCATATATCCTTCGGTAATCCATCAGGGAAAGTTTTCTTAACGCCTCATCGGGACACCCATAAGATAAAAACGGTTACGTCTATAAAGGATCTGGGAGTGACAATAAACTCTGCATTAAAGTTCACAGGTCATCATATTAAAGCCTCTCAAGCTTGCTACCGACTAATTAAGTTCTTCAAAAGAAATATAGATAATCTTTTCCCCAGGTATGTGCGTCTGCTTTATATGCTTTATATCAGACCGCATTTAAAATACTATGCCCAGGTCACTGCTCCCATTCTAAAATCTGACTCTACTAATCTCCAAAAAGTACAAAAGGTGATTTCTAAATTACCTAGGTCTCTAAGACATCTTCCCTATCAGGATAGGCTCTTCTCTCTAAAGCTATTTTCTTTAAGAGATAGGAAGCTACGGGGGGATCTTAATTTGGTATATCAATATTTAACATCTGGCTCCTGCCCACTTTTCTTCTCATTAACAAAGAATTCTTGTAGGGGACACAATTTCAAATTGACTAAACCCAGACTGCAATCCAAGTTGAGACTCTATCACTTCTCTCAAAAAATTATCAACGCTTAGAATAGTCTACCTTCATTGGTAGTTAATGCCAATTCGGTCTCGTCATTCAAGGTTGCTTATGATTAGTATGCCCTATCTAATTTTACATGATTACAACTTTATTCTCTAGCGGGTTGATGGTTTATTATTTTTAACTTTTGTTTTAATTTTATTTCCTTTCTGAACACAATATTGTCGGTACATCAAAAGGAGATCATCTCCTACTCAACTCGTGTAACAAGCTGTAACCTGCAACAATGCTTGGCAAAGAGTTGAAATATTTAATCTTTATTTTATGTAAGGTTATTTAAAACTTTTTACTGTTAAAACATTATTTTTATTTTTAATTAAAATATAAAAATATATACAGTGTTTTTATTATATTTTACATAGTTATTTATGTAAATATTATTCATTTTGTTGTATATACTTGTATAATGTAACGATCACTTTTTAAATAATAGTAGGTGTTAAATTAACAATTTTTTATGTTTTAGTTTACCTTATCTTTACTTTATTAATTCTATTAATTTATTATTAAATTAATGTACTTTATATAATGTAATAAATTTTTATATTTATCATTTATTCCGTTTATTATTATATAATACTTGTTTATTAAAAAATTAATATTTTAAAGAAAAAAATATTAATTAACTAAGTTAACTAATTAACTAACTGTTTTGTATATATGTACATATTTCACAATATAATTTATTTTAAAGCAAATAATGTAGTAGTATTTTTATGTTGTCGAAATGTGTAAATTCTGGGTTTTTGGTCTAAGCGGAAATTTGGTAACGCTATTTGCAAAAAAGAAATATTTTTAGTGTTTTGAATATTGGTATTGCTAATGTGTTGTTTAATGCTTATTTTAGTGCAATGTCAATGTGCCTAATATGCTTAAGTAATGTAAGAAAAGTCAATCAACTTCAATGTGTTAATTTTGACAAGTCCCATTTTAGCCATTGATTAGCAACTTGTTGTCACTAATGTCTTCAGAATACCAAGTTTCCGTGATGCCAATGATGTGGGGATTAGAAGCCTCGACTAAATTACACAGTTCAGGCAACTTATTCGAAAGACTGAACGCGTTGGTGTAAAAAAAACATTTATAGGAGCTATCCTAGAGTGGGTAATAAAGGACTTGACCTGCTTGGGCGATAAAAAACTGGAACTTGACTCCGGGGCGGAAGGGAAAAATTCTGTATATTGGAGATACCGGAGGAACCATCAATTGGACGGAGAGGGGTTAATTTTACAACTGGGATGGCCGAGAGTTTAGGACAGGTCATAGGCATAGGAAGTCGAGCCTTGCCTGCCCTATCTATTGGCGGATAATCTATATGTAAACGAATACCTGGGAATTTTTTACGTGAAGCGGGCCAGGAGCTTAGGACATCGGCAACTGCATCAGTAATTCAAAAACTAACGATGATAGGAGAAGAAATGTGGGGACGTTTACAAGTTATGCGGAAAATTTTAAATTTTGAACAACTAGGGGTGCAGGTGTTAATGATTTTAGTAACTAAATCCTTATAATTAGTAACGGATTCAGGGATCCCTTTAACTAAAATATTTTTTGTCTTCTATCAACAGCAAATTGCTTGGCAGCCGATAGGATCTCATCTTGAGAGAGTCGGAGGACGGCGTTTGTTACTGGGAACGGAGTAGGCACATTAAGTGTTGTCAAAAAATTCCTAACCGAGGAACGGAATTGGCTAAAATCGTCTGCCTGTTTTGCGAAGGCAGTGGCAACTGAGATGTTAGTATTGTAAAGAGATTCCATTGATTTTTTTAAAATCGGAGTTCTTTTCATTAAGTTCATTGACTAGGTCAAGGAGAAGATCCAACTTAGGATCAGAAGGGGGAATGCTCTTGACCTCTTTGGTCCAGAAACAATTGATACAATAAAAATCGGTATTACTGTTAGCTAACACGTTATAGTGGGCTTCCGAAAGACTGGTGCAGCATTTATGAAACCAGGTACAGCAACCAGAACAGAGCATACCTGACTTCACTGACTTACTACAGCTGCGCCTGCCACAAGTTGATAAATTGGGGGGACTCATTGAAACAGCGATCTAAAAATTGAATGCTGAAATATAACAATAAGTATCACAATGTAAAACAAGCAAGGTGATATTCGGGTATAAATACAAATGATTCAAGCACGAGTGTTATTGTTTGAATAAAATATTAAAATTATTATTAATTTTTGTTTCAATTACAATTTTTATATTATTGTGCATTTAAACACTTTGACTTTGTTTGAACCTTGTTCCGAAGCGCCCTTTTGTATTTGAATGTATCACGTTTGTTGTTAACGTGACTGTAGTTCTGTAAATATATTGTGTCCTTTTTTTCTGTTGGTAAACAGTATTGGTATCTAATTTTGAATTATTTTGTAATAATAAACTGCAGAAAGATAATTTAGATCACACAAGAGCTTTTTTGATTAAAATTAGCTGGGGTGTTGATAATTATCTGTATCAAGTTAAATCAAAGGAAATCAGGGCCGAGATCTCAGTGAGATCTTACAAATAAATCGCATTTGTTTAAGCAATTGCATAACACATTTACACAATTGACACAAAGAGCACACAAAAATATATAACAAGCTAACCACAAAGCATAAAAGAGTATAAAAACAGAGTAATTGAGCAATAAAAATTGCGACAATTACTATAAAAAAACAAATAACACAAAAAAAACAATTAAAAACACAAATGACACGTATGATAATGAGCAAGCGCAATACAACAAGGCTATTTTTGATCAATATGTCACGCAAGCGTACCGCAGTGATTCAAAAGTGCCATGATTCAAAAGTGTACCGCAGTGATTTAAACAACGTTGCTTGTTGTCAAAAGTTGCGCGATTTTTGCCTAGTCACAAAAACTGGACGGAAAAAAACGTTTATTGCCAAACACTACAGGATCAAACTGCGGGATGAACAACGGAAACCAATATGAAAACGAATGGAAGTTGGACGGATGGAAGTGTCTAACGGCTTGAAAACGGTTGTTTACCTTGCCGTTCCTACCCGTATGCACAATTGACACATTTAAAATATCTCTAAATTATTTTCCAGTTTAATTTTATTTTCACTCAAGCATGCCCAGCGTTCCTTTTTTAATGTAGTTTAGGTAGACAGATAAAAACATTAAAATCATAAGTAGCGATAATTAAGAGTTGTCTATTTGTTAACTCTCTAAAAATATTTTATGGATGATATATATATATATATATATATATATATATATATATATATATATATATAATTTTTAATTTAGAAAATACTTATTTGAACGCATTTACTTTGGCAACTACGTACTGTAGTAACTACGTACTAGGATATCGTAAGCCATCTGTAGGCATTAATATTACGTCGACAAAGCTATACGGTGAGCATAAATCAGAAACTACAATATTTTATTGCGTCTTACACGCGACACAGTGTCAATAAATATTAAAGTACAATTACACTAGCAATTGAATACGGTAATTAATGAAACAATTTGCATTATTCCCAAGGGAAAAGCAATTTTTATAAGTGATAAATTAAAACTTCTTGTTCAAGTAGATGTTATCAAGTTTCTAACATTTTATTTGTGACATTATTGCAGAAAACAATGTTATCGAGGCCTCTAGTTTACTAAACCCTATAGTCTATGATAAACTTGAAAAAGCATTACTGTTTTCGTTGAGATTACAGCGGATAGAAATATGAAATAGTTAGTTTTTGCCACGAAAATGAATTCTTCTGGCTGAATAAATAGAAATCTTACCATTTGTACATACGATGCATGACCAACAAGTAACAAATTGACCCAGTAGTTGAAATTGATAAAATTACGAACACTTATCTTCATTTCAATAATAATATGCTATGAAGGAGTAATAGTAAGATAACGGCACATCGATTGCCATCTTAGTACATATACAAACTGTGCTTACTACTACTGCAGTAGTGATTAATATAATGCAATAATCACTATGTCACAAAAGGAAGAAGTTACTTATTACGCTGTGATTATAAATATACGAATATTACGTCAATAAACCTACACGCTGAGTATACATTAAAATGCGAAAATTACTAACATTTACCTACTTATAATACTCTAGTTTAATGTCCATTTTACTGAAGCAGTCGGTTTATGTATCTTTTACTTATATTAGTAATTAAGTACTCTATTAATTTCAAGGTACAGCTGCGATTATAATATCATACATTCCCCACTTTATATACCATCTTCACAATGGATAATGCTACTTTATTGTCATTCAAATAATGAGAAAAATAAAACAAACCGAACATTAACGGAACAGTTTATTGGGTAACATTTACATGTACAAAAAATTGGTAAATATGTAAAAATGATTTTTTTGTCAGGGTTTTCTCCTTAGCCAAAAAGCTACATTAAAATGAGGGTCCAGTTATACCGCTTTGCAAATGGCCATTGATCTATATTTTTCTAAGTCCAGGATGCACCACGTGGAGGTTTGGATTATCAGCATCCCAAAAAATTGGTGGAAAATTTATAGGATTTAATTGTTTCATCCTTTTCCAAAAAAAAAATCAAAATCAAATTAAACATTAAAAAAATATCACAGATGTATTCCGATTGTGCATTCAGCAGTTAAATAATTGGCAATCACACATTACTATTATTTGAGGAATGTTCTGATGTAATAGCATTCTCAATGTTTATTTCATTACATTCCATTTCATTCCTAATCACCTTCTCCATGCATTTGATAAAAATGTCTGCTTTTGCTGCGTACCCACTACAAATTATTAGTAAATATTATAACTTACTCAGAGCATAAGATGTTACTTAATTCGTTAAACTTCCGTTTCCTTTTCAGACCATTTGCCGACATGAGCTTAATGAAAGGTTGTTAGCTTTCAGTTGATTGTGCAATATGGGAGGATCGTAAATATTGCTTGGTCTATCTATAGCTGTGAGCTAATAGATCTGAAAGAAATTATAAAATTGAATCTATACCGCTATTCAAAATTTTTATCCTATGCAATTCTAATAAATGCTTACAGGGTAGACGTAGGGTTTTGAAAAAATCACATGTACATGTGCCCTGAACCCTATCAACCAAAGCTTTATTGTATTCACTTAAGAACAAAATATGTCTGTGAGATATTATTGTTCTTAATTGATTACAATGTTGTGCCCATTGTTGTTTTTGAAATTTGTAATTATCTAATACAACTTTCGCAGCAAACATGGTCAATCTAAAATGATATTAATTAAGTCACAATTACTTTTGCAATTTATTTTCTAAATCAACCTGCTCTCCGTAGTTTCGCACTCGATCAGTGGAATGGTGGGAACGCCACAAATCATCAATTTTCATCTTCATATATTCCCATATATAAAGAATACAACTTTGAAGGGTGGAATTCCGAAACAGGTACGTTTTTAAATGCCTATAAGCATTTTCCACACGGTTGTTGGTGTGATTGCCAACATTCATAGAAGTTTTGAACGCCGGTATCCACATATGATTTAGGGATAACCACTTGTAAATAACCGTTGTATAAAAATGTCTATAATTTGTTTGTAAGTTATTTACAATTTCTTCAAAACTAAAAAATTTGTAACCTCATACACAACATACCTCCTTATGAGTGACACCTAGCCAAATCACGAAAAGGCTTTAATGCGTTGGGATTTTGTAACTGCTTTATGAATTATTAAATAAAACATACTTTTCGACTAACAGCCCTAATAACGTGAAAACTGCACAAGTTTACCTCACATCTTGGAAATTTTTCCTTGAGCGCTCGGCGAAGGGCTGGAGCACAGTCAACCGTGAATGACTGCGTTCTGCTGGTGTCACCCATCAACTGCATAAAATGCTCTAACACTCGGATGTATGTTAGAGACTTTTCGTTTTCAATGACACTGTGCATCACTGGGATTGACTGACCATTGGAGTCAGTCACACCCAGATTTACCAATAAATAGCTTAACAAACATAATTTGTACAAAGAACTTACTTATCTTTGTTGGTGCTGTAAGTTGCATCGAAGCATACATTTTCCGGAAACTTTCTGTATAATTCCCTTTGTTGAAAGTGGCAAAAACTAATGATCAAATATCCGTTATTATGTACGTTTTGATCATATGCCATTAGACCTTCTTGCTCCAGTTTTCCTAATGTTTCACTTAGACCAACAAATCCTACAAATTGCATAATAATAATAGTAATAATATATAGTAAAACTATAATAATTATGTAAAAAAAACATAATAATAAGCAAAATCATACTTTGACCAAGTTTCCTTTTTAGATTAGATACATCTTTCTTGGTATATTCTTTACCAAACTTTTCTTTAATATACCGCTGCATGTTGCTCATGGAGTAATGAGGCAACTTATCTTTCACATCCTCTTCTTTGAAACTAGTGAGGCGACGCCGTTTACAAAACATTGCAGCCTCCTCTGCGGAAACAGGATGATTATGGGTAAAAACTCCTCTGGTCCCAATTCTGTACTTCTTGTCCTTCATTAGACGGACTGTGAATCGGGCCGGACATCTATTATCTTTAGATCTAAAAATAATATAGAAATTTAAGGTACTTGGGATGCCGTTGACCAGTGGCTCTTGATAATTGATCTTGAAACATGGCACAATGGTATTTTACAAGTTTATACTTGAATTCCTCGCTATCACCCTTCACTGAACTTCTGACATAATAATCAGCATTGCTCGATTTTTCAAATTTTTAAATATCCTTTTGAATCTTTTCCAGGAGCGGTACGCCTTATTCAACCGAGTCATCACAGCAAATTCAGTAGAAAAGTGACGTAACGGGCAAATTGTTAACATTAAGTACCTCATCAAATAATAGAACAACCAATAAAAACCGACATTCGTTTAAGATCTCCAAACCTAGGGTCCACTCTCGTCTGAGCTTCCATCACTTTTTTTACAGGGTTATTTTTGCATGGAACAGCATACCTGCCAACATTGTCTCAGCCTCGTCCCTACAGTCCTTCAAATCGGCTTATGATTCGCACTATCTTTATAATTTTATCTAATTATTTGCTTTTATTATTTTTATGTTTTTATATCGTTTGATATTGATATCTGATACCCAGAACCGAGTACTAAAAGGAGTTTTCTCTCCTACTTAACTCGTGTATAAACCTGAAACAAAACAATGATTAGTATATATTTAGATGGAATAGTAGTTTTGTTTAAAAATATTATTATTATTATTGACAAGTTTTTTTTATATTTTGTAAATAATTTGTTAGTTTTTATAATTAGAACTTTATTTTGAATTATAATATTAGAACCACACGACTCCTTTATCAACTCTATATTAGACCGCACCTTGAATACTGCATTCAAGTGAAATCCCCACTTCTAAGGGCTGACATCGTCAAACTGGATAAGGTCCAAAGAAGCTTCATTAGGCTGCAGCGTGCCCTTGAAAGCGTCCCTTACCCTAAGCGGCTGGTAGCCCTCCGTCTCTTCCTTTTGAAAGATAGAAGACTCCGGGGCGACCTCATCTTAGTTTTCAAACTCATCAAGTCTGACCAGTTTAAGCATCTATTCACAATTTCTAGAGACCCTCGTAGAGGACACCCTCTCAAGCTCTCTAAGCCCCGTATAGGTCTTCATCACTTCTCTTACAGGGTTATCTCCGCTTGGAATAGTCTGCTCCCGCACGTTGTGTTAGCCCCATTCATTCAAGTGTTTAAATTGGCATACGATAAGCTTTTTCTTCTTAATTTTATCTAACTCTTTTATTATTTCTTTATGTATCTTTCTATTTTTATTTATTCATCATTCTGTTATTTTTTACATTCATGATATCCGATACCTTTAAACAGAGTACTAAAAGGAGTTTTCTCCTATTTAACTCGTGTATAAACCTGAAACCAAATAATTCTTTTTATAGGGTTTTGATAAGGAAACAGTCATTTCGGAATGATAAATAAACAGTACAGCAAATTAACTAGTTTATTACTGTGAGTAAAACTGTTAGAGTTTATGTTAACATTGCAGATTACATTTGTGATCGAGGTTTAAAGTTGATTGAAAAAAATTGGAAAGATGTTTCTAATGATGGTTATTAATATCTGTTTTGTTGACTGGAAAGTGACTGGTGGGAGGAAGTATGAGAAATTGTCTGCAGTATTGTATTATATTATTATATGGTTGATAATGTGATCATTTCATGTTTACAGAGCATATCAAACTATTACTTTCCAAGGTTTTATAGAGAAGGAAACCATGTATTTAAAAAAATGCAATAAATTTACGAAGTTTTTTAGCTGATTAATGTCATATTTATCACCGTGATAACATTTACAAAAATTAAAGTATCCTTTTGATGTTTTGTCAGGGCTGTTTCCTATAGTCTAGTGGCTACATATAGTATACATAACCCTCAAGATATTGTCCAAGGATTTTGGGTGTATGTTTACAATTATAAGTTAAGGAAAAAGTTGGGTTATAATGTGCCTCGATTTTTCGATCTGTGTCAGTAAGTCCAAGATGCGTTGAATGGAGGTACAGAATCAGGAATTAATATTTTTTATCGAAAAGTATTTTTATTACAGGTAACAGTTGTTTAGTAAGGCCAAACGAGTTGGTGGCACTCAAGCTCATGCCCACCCAAGTTTAAGTCTAACGCTGTACCATTAGATTATATAAGCATTAGTCAATATTATTATTATTATTATTATTATTATTATTATTATTATTACTATTACTATTATTACTATTATTATTATTACTATTACTATTACTACTATTATTATTATTACTATTATTATTATCATTGTTATTATTATTACCATTGCTATAATTATTATTACTACCATTATTACTATTATTATTATTGTTATTATTATTGTTATTAATAATAAGATTATTATTACTATTATTATTATTATTACCATTGCTATTATTATTATTATCATTATTTTTGTTATTATCATTATTATTACGATTATTATTATTTATATTATTACTATTATTATTATTATCTTCCAGCTACTTTTACTGTGTTTAGTTTTTTTCTTATTTTAGATCATATTATGCATCTCATCTATTTATATCTACGTTTTATTTTTATTCTGGGCTGGAGGTATGATAATACATGCGTACAAAGACGATTTACCGTTTGTTAATATCTTGTTGCTAACCTTTAATATTTGGATTGGTGTATATTAGTTCCGTTTATGGATAATAGGTCATTATCAAAATGTTGTCACATAATTATTGATTATTATTATTATTATTATTATTATTATTATTATTATTATTATTATTTAACGGAGCACGTAAATAAAGTACAATTATTTTATATATTCTATTTAAGGAGTATACAAGTGTTTTGCTTTATAATACAAAATATTGATTTAAAAAAAAAATCAATATTTATGCTTGTTATCATTTGTCGCTCTTGCAATTTACCACTTGTCATCATCTAATTGGTTTTCACCAACAATCCAATCAAATTCAATGTTGTGTTGAATACTAATTTGTTTAAAAATCAGTTCCAATCAGTGCCATCTTTAAAGCAAATCGAACGAATGTGGGAAAGCCTAGTATTGTACAATTTGGTTACGGTCGCGCACAATAATAAATATCCCCAAAAAATATCCCCACCCAAAAAAAACAGTACTGTGACACTACACACATACAAATGGACACAAACACACAAGTGATGACAATTGTGCTTGAAATAATAAACAAGAAAAAAACAATTTTTTCTTATTTTGACTACAAAACAATTTAAATGGATGAAAAACATTTAATTTTGAAAATTTGAAAGATAGCACTATTTAAATCAATCAATAAATTTCTGCTTATTCATCCAATTAACCATCGGTTAAATTTAAAAATAAATCAATAAGCGCAGTGAGTTCAACTCGCACGAGGTTTTAACAAAAACGTCAAGTCAATTCAAACTTGATGGTTTAATAATTAAAACTACTTAAATGCTTTTAAGTAATGGATTGCTGTTTATGACGTTATATGAAAAAGTACCATTTTAAAAAATAGCAAAAATTATTATTACAAATTGATTTAATGTTATTATTTGAGATACGTTTTAAACACAATACAAATATAAATTTATTTCTAGCATATTTGTATATAAACGCTACTTATTATTTGAGTAATGCTTATAAGGTTTCAATTTCCAATGATGGTGATATTCCTGACTGTTAGTCCTCCACGTGGTGCATCCTGGACTAGGTGCTTATAAGCATAATGCTTAATAACAGCAGGGTCCGAGTGCACAGTTGTATAACTGGGCTTCCGCTACGGCGTGTGAATAAAAGTATGCACTCAGGATACTTAACCCTGACAAATATTAGGCGGCTTCGTTAGTTTTTGTGAACAGTGGCGACGTCACAAAGATGCCGTCTATCAGCCAAGAAACTTTGTTACGATTATCAATCCAATAAAATCGATTGTTTAATATGCCGTACAAATATAGATGTAATGAAGAGGTGATTATGTCACCAACCACATTATAAATTAATAAAATTATTAATTTTTTCTTTTAATTTAAATTATTACTATTGCAAAACTCTTTTGCATTAAAAACAACTATTGACAACAACACAATCTCACTTTTTAAACGGAACATGGAGCAACAAAGTGATTCCGCGTGTTCAAACATTTTGCCAAAATTGTTATTTGATCCCCCCATGAGTTTAGATCGGAAATGATTCAATCTAGCCAGTCTCAAGTCTGGATAAGGGAGGAGGATTTGAGAGCTCAAGGTTAGCAACCTGGCCTCTATAAAAAATTTATACTCCTACGGAAACAATACAAGAGGACGCCATTTCGGCAAACAACGGCAAAGAAGTGATCGCACGTATCTGGATAACAAAGTTACACAAATGACAGGGTTGAGTGAAGGCCAAAAGGAAACTCAATCTTTAATCTGCAGAATCTTTAATGCCAACGAGACTTTGTTGTTGTTGTTTTGTTGTAAGTGTTGTCTTATTTCCTCATGCTTATTTTTAAAGCAAAAGGGTTTTGTATAATATATATATATATATTATATATATATATATATATATATATATATATATATATATATATATATATATATATATATATATATATATGTATATGAGTTACTCATTTCAATGTAATCTCCCAAAATGATTCTTAGCCAAGTTTTCTGCGATTTACCCAAACCATCATCAATTGTCTATTCCAAAACCGTTTTTGCTGATCTTTCAGACGGTAAAAGTTGACTAAGATTCTGTAACTCAAAAATTGAACTTTTTTTCGGCTTTTACTCGACCCCGTCATTTGGATAGTGCTATCATTTCTTTGCCGTTGTTTGCCGGAATGACGTCTTTTTATTATTTATACAACACTATACATTTTACAAATGCCAACTTAATAGTTTTGTGTTTAAACCCTCTTCATTTATCCAGGCTAGATTCTTTTCATTTCTGATCTTCCATAAGCAAAGTTATAAAAGTTATTAAAGTACTGAATCTGTATCCGAGTGGGTTATAATTCTTTTATCGGTATCAAATAGAGGCCTATTTTAAAGATTTTTTTAAAAAATGTTTTTTGTAAAAAAATTAAATAATAAAGATAATGAATATATTTATACATATTTTTTTAATATAAAATATTGTAGAACAAAAAATTATAAAATTAACACTTGAAAACATATTTTTAAAACAACTAATTTTTTTATTACACGTGTTAATTTTGCAATAAAATCAGTAACAATTGGCAATTGACAAACTTTTAATGTTAAGAAAAGTGTACAATAGATCAATATCTGGTTGTTAATAAAGCCTCAAATTTCCCATCTTCCTTTTAATTGAGGACAAAGCACGTTTCGTTAAACAATATAAATACCTAATAGAGTCACTACGATTATTTTTAAATGCCACCATTTTTTTTTGTTTAACAAAATAAACTCTCAAATTATAAAATATTTTTTATTTAATAAATAACAGCAAATTATTTTATTTATTTCTTTTTTAAAATCTGTTTTCTTTTTTTAATTTTGTACATTTAACATAGGTAATTTGATAATATTTGGATAATTAGTAGAAAACGACAAGTAACAGTTTTTATTATTGTAAACAATATTTATTCAATTAGTTTAATTTAATTGAATTTAATTTTTTTTAAATACAATAACTTCGTATGTTGGAGAAAATTTTTTTCATAAACAAAAATTTAATTTGTTTGTATAATCACTACTTGTAAGTAGCTAGAATAATTAAAGTTTTTTAAATACTCATAATTATATAATTATTGAAGTTTGTAGTTTTAATTTTAAAAATTTTATTATTATTATTATTATTATGGTTATTTTTTTAATGTTTTAATATAAGTAGCTTCCAACTCATAAAAATGGGTACAATTATAAAATACAATAAACATTATGCAATGTCGGTCAAATAAAAGGCAAAATCAAAAATGTAATACATTCAACAATTGATGGATATTCAACTACACGTTCATTGTGATATACATGAAGGGACATGATATTACTTTGGATACGTACTACAGTCAATGGTATACCAATATACAATAGATGCCAACATGTAAGTGACTCATGTTTCGAAATTAGTGTGGACTTCAAAAACCTTCCTATTCCCACACTATTAGAAAACAACAAAAAAGTTACAAAATTATACAAATTATGTTTTTTGTAAAAAAAAATTATAGCATTTTGTCATGGCATGAGAGAATTAGCAAAAACATTAAACTTTTAAATAAATGAATGCTTGAATTTACCAAAATGTTCACATATTTTATTGTAAAATATTTAGGCAATAAATATTTTCCCAAAAAAAAATTATTATAAAAAAAACAGTAATTTTTAAAAATATTTTATTAAAAAATTTTTTTTTTATAAATGTGACTTGTATTTACAACACGTTAACAAAAAACGTTTTTTTAATTTAAATTTGATGCAAATATCTATTTAAAAATTACAAAAATAATTGTAAAAATATTGCTCTTAATAAAATGCAGATTATTTTTAGGGACAAATTATTTTATTTGTTTAACGAAAAATTTCTATTTATTCATTTATTTATTTATTTTCGATTTAAACCAGATATTGGTCAAAGTTATAATTTTTTTGACTTTTACAATTCTTGTTGATAAATTTAAAAAAACGTTTTTAAAAGTTTGTGAGTGTGTGTTGTATAACAATATGTACAAGAATATAAAAAATTGGAATAAAAATAAAAATTAATAAAACAATAATTTTTAACGTTTCTTGCACACAGCAACATTGTGTCAATCCTTGATTGTTTTCAACACGGATGGATTTTTTAATGCGCAAAAATTATTATTATCATTATTATTATTATTATTATTATTATCAATATTGCTATTACTATTATTATTATTACTATTATTATTATTATTATTATTATTATTATTATTCTTAATATTGTTATTATTATCATTATTATTATTATTATTATTATTATTATTATTATTATTATTATTATTATTATTGTTATTATTATTATTATTATTATTATTATTATTATTAATAATATTGCTATTATTATTATTATTACTATTATTATTATTATTATTGTTATTATTATTCTTATTCTTAATATTGTTATTATTATCATTATTATTATTATTGTTATTATTTTTATTATTATTATTATTACAATTATTATTATTAATATTGTTAATAATATTGGTAATAATAATATTAAAGTTATTATTATTACCATTATTATTACTATTATTATTATTATTATTATTATTATTATTATTATTATTATTATTATTATTATTATTATTATTATTATTATTATTATTATTATTATTATTATTATTATTATTATTATTATTATTATTATTATTATTATTATTATTATTATTATTATTATTATTATTATTATTATTATTATTATTATTATTATTATTATTATTATTATTATTTAATGTCTATTCAAATTTTGGAATTAAAAATAAAGTTTAATTTTGTTCATGTTTTTACTTTCAAGTGGTGTTGAAACAACCTACAGCGGAGTTAACAAGAATTATAAAATGATTATTTATCAATGGGTTTTTAAGGGATTATTTGTTGTAAAATTGTTATATTAGAATTGTCAGATTCCATTGAATAATAAATCTACTTGGTTTTTAAGTTAACCAGAAACTTGAACCTCTGCTCTATCTGGTGTTTTGTCAGCACCTTAAACTACTGAGCTACATGTGGATGACTTTGGCACTGTAAATTTATTATTTATTGTGGATCTGATTCATTCTAATTGCCCAATATTTTCAAATGCTGCTACTTTCTACCGGTTTAGAAAATGAGAGAATCCTTTTATTAGGATTTTACCATGTAGGTCCTTGCATACTTTATACAAATAGGGCGTGGGGTCAAGTTCATGTGTGTGTGTAAATAAATTTAAAAGATATGCGCTGTTGATGATTCCAAATAAGGATGAAACAGCTGTATAGAACTCCTGGCTGACTCAAACCAAGTGGATTTATTATTCAAGTGAATGATTCAATTTTAATATAACAATTCTAAAACAAAAATCTTAATTTGAATGTCAGTATATAAATAAATTCCTTTGATTTAAAAAACATAGACAACACTGTTGCTCACTGTTACTGCGTATTAAAATTTTGAACATTGAAAATCTTGCATAGGAAAAATTAAACGTTTTTCCGAATTCTACTAAACTTTATTATCCAAATCATGTTTTTATCTTTTTGCCATACTTTTGTAAGACAATGCCCTTGTGTTGTTGTTTTATTTAAACATATTTATTTTTCAAGGTATTTACCGTCCATTTTTTTAACTGACGTTTTTTGTAATTAAAAAATATTAAAAAATATTATTATTAATTTTTATTACAATTTGTAAACTTTGTTTTCACGCCCAATTCGTTTCGTATTTAAATTTATTTCTTGTTGTCATGACTGTTGTTTTACCTGTTAGTAAACAGTATTATTATGTACATTTAAATTATTTGGTAATAATAACTTGCAGATTACACAAAAGCTTTTTTAATTACAATTAGCTGATCAAAGGAAATCAGAACCGAGATTTCAATAAAATCTTACAACTAAACTTGAAACCGTCTACAGTAAAGTTTATGTTAGTATTTATTAATGCAACATTTAAAAAAGTTTAATATTTACACTGTAAAAGCTTGATTGTCAAAATTTTAATTTGTGAAAAAACACAAAATGCACGCACATTTTTAAAATATACAATTGTTTAAACAAATAATGAAACATTTTAGATATTTTATAAATAAACAAAATAGCTGCTATTATATTGAGTAAAGATGCTGCTATGGCTTTTTTAAAAAAGCAATTAAAAACGATGCAACAAATATGTTGGTATTACAAATGGCTTAGCAGTCTGATTTTCATTAATTATTTTTTTAACTTGTTTAAACCAAAAACGATTTTTAATGTTTTTATAATAGGATTAGGCACAAGTTACAATATATCCCAACTTAGTCGTTAAACAAAATTTTAATTATTTATTTATTTTGTTTTACAAATTATTTTTTGTCACACTAGTAATTAGACATTTTTAATTTTATATATTGCAGATATTAAAAACATATTTATTAATATTTAGGTAGTTGCTAATAATACATTTCAAATTGTTTAAAAGAAAATATTTAACGTTTTTAAGGAAATTAATTTAATTTTTTAAAAACTGAACAACGTAAAAAAACTGGATACATATAATTGTAGCGTTTTGGTTTTGTTATCAAAGAAAATAATTAAAAACTATTTCTTATAATTTTTATTATTATAACAATCAATTTTATTATTAGTATTATTGTTATTATTGTTGTATATATTTTTTGTTGTTTTAATGTAACGAATATTCTGGAAGTTTCCTTTAGCTTCACTTTCGTTTTGTGTACGTGACTTATTGTGACAAGCAATAAACACTTCTATTTTGTTCGTCTTCTTTCTATTCAGTTAAGGTGGACGGATCAAATCTTTGAAGTATAAGTTGTTTTGGTTCAATTCGCTGTACGTAGTCAATTATTTATCTGCGTAGTCAATCGTCTAAATAATGACATTTTTTTGATTTATGCAATTTGAATAGTAAAAATTAAACAAACATTTTTTAGAGTAATTACAAAATGCTTAAATATAAAAGTAATATAATAGAATGCAAGATTCCTTATTAATTTAATATTATATAACATGATAAACAAATTCTAAATAATTAAAAGCGAAAAGTAGTTTAAATTTTTTTAGGATTGTACACAAATTGAATAGGCCAAAATGTCTTTTAGTACTCGGTTCTCAAATTGTCTCAAATACTCAGGGCGAAATATAAAATGAATGGTTAGGTAAAGAGAAATTAGTCATAGAAAAAAATTGAAATTAAGACAAAATCAAGGTAGATAGTGAAAATTAATAATTATGAAAAACGAGCAAAAATTATAAATATAAAAAGCAATAATAAAACAAGTTACTTATTACAGTACAAAAACACTGCAATAATCTCTAAAAAAAAGAAAAAAAATTAATAATGCTCCAATGTACGTATAGAAATGAGGCGCGAGGTAAGGCCTGTTTCTGATAAGGTGTTTTGCAAAGTAATTTTAAATAATACAGCAAATAAATATTTTTAAAAGCAACAAATAGTTTTTTCAGAAAAGAGGATGCATTGAATACATACTAATTCTTGGTAACAATAGTAAACAATTTCAGTAATTTCAAAAATTAATTAGCATTAATTGTATTAAATTCACAAAAATGTTTCACATTTATTAAGAATATCTGTAAATGTTTTTATTGTTTTATAGGATACAGTTAAAGTGTTAAATAAAAAAATTATGCCAACATATTAGTTATGTTCCACTAAAAATGGTTTTTATTAATTTTTAAATAGTTTACAAAAATACTTAAAACATGCATTTTGTCACTGTTTTTGTTTCTGCTGATAACCAATTTAATAATCAGACAGTTTAAAAAAAATTTAGTATATGGTATAAACTAATTTACATATTATAAAAAATATTAATCTACTCAATGCAACAACGGAAATAAGATAAAATATAAATACCTATATTTATGACAATTTCTCGTGATACACTAATTATTCAATTTTTAATGCTACAAATGGATCCAAGTAATTATATGTTTATTAAATTTATTATATAAAATATTAAGTTTAACTATTTTATAAATATGAGAAGCATTATTGGCATAAACGAAAAAAACTAAAATTTTTATTAAATCCAAATTAAGAAAAAAGTAATTTAGTGTGCATTCAAATTTTTTGTGAAATAATACAGGTTACAATAAATAAAATAAAGCAAAACTCTTTTTAATCCTCGGTTCTATTTATCGATGTTATTAGTAAAATTCAAAGGAAAATATGAAATGGATGATGAGGTAAATGGAGATTAGTCGCAAAAAAGTTTTTGAACTTAAGATAAAATTAAGATAGATAGTGGAAATTAACAATTATAGAAAACAAGCAAAAATTGTACATATATGTACAAAAATAATAATAAAATAAATTATATATTACACCGCAAAAAACACTAATAATCTTCAAAAAAGAAGAAAAAAGAAAAGGATGAATAACGCTCCAGTGGACGTGTAGCGTGTCGCGCACCTTACCACGCAATAACAAATGGATATAATACCCCATTAATAAACAGAATTTGGCAAGTAACTTTTTACTATATTGTACAAATACTTACTAAACAATGTGGTTTTCTAAACGTAAAAATTTTTAAATTTTATTAAGTGTTTTTTTAAATGGAATTAACAAAACTTTTATAAGAGTAACGTGGAAAAAGATTACTTTTTATATTTTAATTATTTATAAAATTAAAAATAGTGTAGTAGTATAATTTAAATAAATGTTAAAATTTAAGTAAATAAATAAATAAACGGTAATAAACATTATCATTAAAATTTTAACGTTTATTGAAAACTCGATTTTATTAAAAAAATTAAATCAAATATTTTGAATTGAGATAAAACATAGCATTAAAAAAATATTAATTTTTTTAATTTTAAATAAATAAAAGTTTATCTATTTACAATTTTTTTATAATTAATTATAATGGTTTTAAAAAAATTTATTTTTTTGTTTTATAAAATTTTTTTTTTAATTTTTTTAATTTTTAATTTAATGCAAAATGTTTTAATTATTAAATTATTTATTTAAAATATAAAGTATTATTGTTTTATTTAATCAGAATTATAGCGGTAATTCACATATTTCTAGTCATTTCTCGTAGCGTGCACTGTGATGGTACGTCTCACCTTAATTAATGCTCATTTTTTAGGCGTCTAAAGCATTCAGAAAATTTGTCCCACTTTTTGATCGAGTTTTGGTTCAAAGACTCCAAGCTGAATCTGTATCTAAAGGAGGCATCATGTTGCCAGAAAAATCTAAAGGAAAGATTTTGGAAGCTACAGTCTTAGCACATGGTCCTGGTTTCAAAAACGATGTTAGTACATTACTTTTATTTATTTGTTTTGTTTTTATAGAAGGGTGATGTTCTCCCATTGTGTGTAACTGTCGGTGATAAGGTTTTCCTTCCTGAATTCGGAGGCACCAAAGTTGTTTTAGATGATAATGTAAGTTGATATACTAAAATTAACTTATTTTGTTAGGAATACTTTCTCTTCCGCGAGTCCGATATATTGGCTAAATTTGAATCTTAATTTTTGCACTTAGCACTAGTAGTGTCAGTTCTGTACAATCTGTTAATAAAATCTTGCATAATTTATTTTTATTTTATTACTATTATTTAACCTGCGTTATATGATACAGGTTGCATGTTTCTAGTTTGGTTTGGTGCATTTTGTGTACTTCGAGATGTTTTGTTGGTATATCAATTCTTGTGGGATTCGACAACGTTGATGAAATTGTTGTATTTTTAACTGCTGTTTGGTTAATGTTTACCACTCGATTGGTATTCCTCAATACACATTAAACTAATGTGGGATGATAATGATCCTGAGGATTTGGGTAATGCTTATACAGTCTCAATCTCCAATGACTGTGTTATTCCTGACTTTCTGTGCATTTTGCATCGTGGACGATGGGTATCGAAACCCCAGGGTTAACAGCAAAGGCCGATGTGGCAACTGGGTTGTCGTTTCGTTAGGTGATTGCCAACATGCATTCAGGTTCCTTATAAGGTATTTCAGTATATGCATATATCATGTGCTGGTCACTGTCAGTATTTGATAAAAATAGTACCGTGTATCATCCAAATTCGTACTTAGTGTTTTAAGGCCGCTGAAGTAGACAATTTAACATTTTATATTAA
>JAKXYG010000987.1:0-12523 GCA_025895645.1 Cardicola forsteri
ATCCAACATTTAACAAGTATTAATATACACTTTTAAATTTTGCATTACAATTTTTATTTTAACTTAGTTCTTAAATAACTTATTTTAATGTTTTAGATAATACTGTAGTAGATTATTACAATTAAAATTTGTAGTAAATATTAGTTTACTAAAAAGAAAAGTACAACACCATTTACTGGTACTTGTAATAGCCTACGGAGTAATTGTTTATAAACCGAAGTAATTTTAAACAATTATTGACTTATTAAAATAGTATACAAATTATTGTTACTTTTAATTACGGTAAATATTGTTGTTATGTTTTTATGTAATATCTAACAATTAGTATGCAAATTTGTATACAAGTTTTTAATAATATTGATTACAAAAAATATTGAGCAAAAATTAATATAAAAACAAATTTAAAAAATTAATGTTAAATCCAAATTAATAAAACAATGTTTGTTTTTTATGAATTCAATGCTTTTGAAGAATAAGTTTATAAAAAAATAATGTTAGTCTGCTACATAACATCATAACAAATAAACCAAAAAAAATTAATTTGTAAGCGGCTTGGTTAAAAACGATTTATTTAAATTAAAGGTTTTGTGTTATTGAACAAAACGTTTAATAACAATTTTGACTAAATAAAAAACGTTTGTTGTATTTTATGTTTTTAACTAATGGGACTTTGTGATTATTTTTGAAGTAATTGTTATTTTATTGCATTGTGCGTATTTTTATAATAAAAAATAAAATAAACATTTGCATAAAAAAAACAATAAAATAAAATACTATAAAAAAACTATAAAAAATTTAATAATATTATGTACTTAAAACAAAGGATTAAATTATAAATTGTTTAAAAAATATAAATAAACATAAACAAATGTTGCGTAATTTAAAAAAAAACACTATTTATTTAGAACAATTTTAAAATTTTACTAATTAAAATTTTTTTATTAAAACATTACTTACCTATTTATTATTAACATATTATTTTATTAAGTATATATAAATTTACCCACTGTTATTGTAAATTAAAAGAACAACATAATTATTTATATATTTATATATAAATTATAAATTAAAATTGTTACTTTATAATTATTTTAAAAATAATTTTGTGTTTATGTTACTTTATATATATATATATAAATATATATATATATATAAAGTTGAAAAAACATTACTAGCTGTATATTAAAAATTATTAAAAACATGCAAAATTATATTTGTTTGTATATTATGTAGTTTTTTACACAAAATTTTAAAAAATAAACATTATAAACATATATATATATATTAAATTTTAACAATAATAATAGTAATAGTAGTAGTAATAATAATATTAATAATAATAGTAATAACATACAATCATTGTAACATATGTTTAAAAAAAAATATTTAACTAAACTATCTGTAGCTACCTAAATATTTCAAACACTCATTTAATTTATAAAATATACTAAATTATATAATAATTAAAATACAACTACAACTCTCACAACAGTTGTTGCAAACAAGTAATTATGTAATTAAAACTACATAGCATACAAAAAAATGTAACATATACAATATTATATAATAATTGAAAAAAACTGTAATTATTTATATATATATATATATATATTGTATGTTAAAAAATTGTATAAACTATAACTGGTGCAAAATTAAAAATATTAGTTTTTATAACTCCGCCTAGTTTAGATCAAAAATGATTTAATGTAACTAGTCTCAAGCCTGGATAAAAAAGAGCGCCTATGCACATCGTTAAGAAACTGGCTCTTTTTCCTTAAATATATTGCTACCAAAACAATAAAAAACACAATAATTAAGCAAACAACGGCAAAAAACGGCAAAGTTACACAAATGACATTGTTGATTAAAAGCCGAAAAAAACTCAGTTTTTGGTTTACAGAATCTTTAATATTAACGAGACTTCGTTGGATATATATATATATATATATATATAAACAATTAGGTACTTGACATTATTTTTAATTTTGAATGTTTATTTATACGAAAAACAATTGGACATAACAAATTAATTTAAATTTAATATTTTTGTAATATTTTGCTTTTATTTTTAAAAATACTTGTATATTTTTATAAATATGTGTTGTAACTAAAAGCATATATAAAATATTAACTGGATCTTAATCTAAAAATAAGTAAAATTATTTACATTTAAAAAAATGAATTATTTTAAAAATTGGTAAATTGTTTTATGTATAATTTACTGTAAACTATTAAATAATATATTTAATGGCTTGTGATTATAACTACGTGAGGTGTTTTGGTATGCTCTTGGTTAAATTTTTAAATTAAATTTATGTAATTTAAATTTTAATAAATAAATAATTTAAACAAATTATTTTTTTAAATTTAAATATGTTTATACATAATATTTTTATTATTTAAAAGATAAAAGAAATATTATTAATATTAAAACTATTAAAGAACGATGTTCAAAAACGTTTTTATTTTTATTTTAAACTTTTATTGTGCTTAAATTATTTGTTATGTAAATAAAATAAATTTAAATATAATATTATACATATCTTGGTGCTGAATATATTTTTATAAAAAAATTAATTGCCAAACTAAATACAAAATTTAAAATAAAAGATAATAAAAATTTAAAGAAATGTTAATATGTAATTTTAAAAAAAATGTTATTTAATGTATTATGTGTTATTTAAATATTATTTTGTTTTTTAATAATAATATGTTACTTTATTTAGTAACAAACAAACTTACCTCCTTTTATATTAAAATAAATTGTAATATTCCAATAATGTGTATAAAAAATGTATTTGCATATTGGAAGTATCAATGTATACAATTTGAAAAAAGCAGTTATTTACTTAAACAATAATAATTAATGTATGTTTGTATGCTGCAAACCAACTAAATTTCTATTAGTCTAATGTTTTATGTTGGTTCCAAAATTTAAACAATTTAAACCTTATTGTATTTTATTAGAATATAAAATATTAAACATTATATATATATATATATATATTTATAGTTTATAAAATTTAAAAATAAATTGCATTTTGCAAACATTAATTTTTAGTGCTAGAACACAAATGTTGATTATATGTGTTTAAATGTAAGTAACAACTAGAAATGCATTATTAAATATTCTTAAATAAAATACAATGTTAGGTCAGCATGTTTGTTAGTTCAAATTAATACATTATTAATGTTTATTATTAATTTAGCTTATAATTATATAAAAATAATACATCAAAGTAGTTGGCTAATTTTTTTTAAAAAGGTTGCTTTAAGTTAGAAAAAATTACTAAGATTTTGTTTTAATAACAATATAAAAAACATTGTTTGTTGAACACTTTAATTTTTTTAATCATTATAATTAATAGTAGATTTATTTAAGTGCATTAATAATTATTGTTTTTTTTTAATTTAATTTATTTTGATAAATAATATAATGTTATGTAGGTACAGTACATGTTTTTAAATTAAAAAAAACATTAAAGTTTACTGGCTGCATATTAAAAAATAATTTAAAATGCGTTGTAAAAATATTTTACTAATATGAAGTTCAATGTATAATTTATAAGCATTTATTATTTAAATTTATTACATGTTTTTTATTATAAAAATATAAAAAAATATTATTAAATTAACAAAGCACAACAAGAAAATATTGTTTAATTATTTTACAATGTAAATTATAAATAATTTTATGTGCAATTCAATTTTTAAAATAAACTAATAAAAATAAAAATAATGTTTGCAATAAATGTAAATTATATACTATTATTATTAATATTTAAAATCCAAACTAGTAATACATATAGCGTAAATACATTTTTACCATTAATATAAAAAAATAATATGACCAAAAAATAAAAAAGTAGTAGTACAAATAATGGAATATGTTAATATATGTAGATATAGTCAATACAGTAAACATGTGATTTTTAAAAAATAATAAAAATACTATATATGGAATAAGTTATTATAAAGCACACTTGTTACATTATAAATTAAGAGTTCCAAATTGGTTTAAATAAATGCGTAAATGGAACGATTTTTACTTTAATAAAATAGTTAGTAGTTCAATTTTGTCTAATTCTGAATATGTATGGCATACATAAACTTTGGTATTGATGAGTTTTGGCTTTTATGTGCAAATAAGTTTTTCTTGCTTTTCCACAATCATTAAAAATGTTTAAAACTGCATGTACTTAGTAATTTTTATTATTTTTAATTTTTGATACTAATTCTATACAAAATTTATAATGTTTGTTAACAGTAATTTTTAATAAAATAAAATATTTAACTTCTGCAAATTGTAATACCAATAACATGCATTTTTTTAAAACGTAATATTGTTTTAATAAACCAGAAAAAATTATAAGTGTGCAATATAATATTAAAAAATAAAAAAACTATGCAATAAACAATTTAGTAATATAATTATTAACATTTAGTTTTTTTAATCTTCTTGTGTAGTAGCATAACAATTTGTTTTTTAAAAACATATGCTCTACATAATCACACCAGGTAAGTATGCTATTTATGTTTACATCAATTTAGCTAATTTTGCTACAAATGCATATAATTAATTAATTTAATTTAATTGTTTAGTTTAATTCTATTAGTTTTTTTAAACGCCTTGTAGTAAATTTAACCAGTTTACATGTATACAAATTTAAATAATAATCAAAGTTAGTAAACTTTTGTTTAATTTTATTAATATAACATTTAAATTCGTTTAAAACAATATTTATGCACAAGTTCGTATTATCTGCAAAATTTGAACAAATGTGATGTTTTCAGCTTTTGCAATAAATTTATGTACAGTGAAAATAGTACTGCAGCTTGTACAGCTCCATTATTATTTTTTGTTAACCTTAATTTATTATAACAAATTTGTGAAATTTGTTTTTAAAAAAATAAAATTGTAGCCAGTTTAAAATGTGGTTAGTGTTTGAAGTAGTTGTTGAATAATTTTTAGTTAATTGATTAAATTTTAGTTGTTTGAAGTAAAGTAATTATTTAGTTTTTTAGCATTTAACTTAAATTTGTTTTTGATTTATTAAAGATTTTGTTAATAATTTTCCAAATAGATTGTAAATCACGATTTGATTAAACATAATTATTATCATAGTTATTAACTTTGTTTATTTTTAGTTTAATTTTTTAATATATATATATATATATATATTTAAAATAATTATATAATTTGTTTTTGCATTAAAATAATATATTTGAAAACTAAACATAATGAAAAAAAATAAAAGTGTTTAATCGAACCTTCTGTGTTAGAAATAAATATACATGTTTACTTAATAAAATTTTTTTTTTTTAAATTAAAACAAACCATTTTGTGTAAATAAATAATTATTTTAATTAAATGTAAATTAAATAAATAAATTTTTAAAAACTATAAATAAAACAAACAAAGTAAAATTTAATATAACATGTATTTTTTAAAACTATTAATATAAATATGTTGGTTACATTGCGAAATGTAAAACTAAATCTATTATGTACAACATAAATAAATATTACTGTATTCAGCTCATGAATCAACTAATGTTAAACACTCAAAATTATAATTTAAATTGATTTTTTATTTCTAATTATATTTTAATAAAAATAAATATTAAGATTCTTAAATAATTTAAAATATATAAAATGTACTTTATAATAACCTAGAAATATTTATTTTTAAATGGTGACTCGGCTAAAATAGCATATTTTAAAAACAACATTTTTAAAGACATAGAAATAAGTTGAATGTAAATAAAATTTTATAATAATTGATTTATTATTAATTTAACTGTTTAATTTAATTAAAATTAAACAACGTTTAATAGTTTATATCTGTACATTTAACCTTAATAAAATTGTGACGTTATAATGCTAATTAAAAATGTTAAGAATTTATCTTAGAGTATGATAGACTTTGGGAAACCAATTAATACCCTTATCTGTTTTTGTTTTTTAAAAATAAATACCAACAATAAACAATTACTTTTTTAATACTAATAAACACTATGTAATTTAAAATTAAAAAACTATAATGTATTAAACTAGCAAATTACATAGAATAAGTCATACACTTATAATGTTAGAAGAAAAAAAACAATTAAAACCGATGTTCAAAAAATATCAATAAAATTAAAAACAACAAACTTATTTTAAATATTGTAAATAATAATGTACATACATTTAGTAGTTTAACGGTAAGAAATCGTTTAAAATCTGTGTTTTAACACGTGAATTACCAATAGTTAAACCATCTTTAATAAACAAACAATATAAAATCCACCTTTAATGTATTAGTTCAATATTAAATATAATAAACCTTAATAAAAAAAAATTGTTATAATAAAATGTAATACAATCACACCGGGTTTATTAATGTTTTTCATGACGATGCTACATGTCATACATTTAAAAAGGTAATGCTATATTTATCTAAGTTTACTTTATTTGTTTTGTGTTTACATTTAGACATTATATAGACTAAAATTAAAAAAATATTTTATTATTTAATTATCATTTAACAGTCCGGACACAAATGTTATTTAAAGTTTTTTTAGTATGGTAAAGCGCAAAATTAATAAACACACTAAAAATAAGGATTTGTGTCATTGTATTGAGTTTGCTGTTTAATATCAGTAATAATATCAAATAATTGCAAAAGAAAAACAATTAGATTAATTATTAACTATTTTGTTACTTATTATTATTATTATTATTATTACTATTATTAATATAAACTTTAATATCTTACTATAAATAAATTTAGCGTAAAATACATTTTTACCATTAATATAAAAAAGTAGTAGTACAAATAATGGGATCAAAATGGAATTGAATGTCATATGTTAATAAATATAAACATTGTCTATATAGTATATATATATATATAGAATATATATATATATATATATATTTAAAATTGATATACATAGAATGAGTCGTTATAAGGCACACTTCTTATATTATACTGTGAAATGTCCAAATTAGTTTAAATAAATGCGTAGGTAAAACAATTCCTACTTTATAAATTTATAGATTTAATTATTTAGTAACTAAAAATATTTTATATGTTTTTTTTTAAAGTAATCATATAATTCTTTTCTACCGTAAAAAAATAGAAAAAACCAAATAATAAAATTCAATGTTAAAAAATAATATTTTTACATATTGTTTTGTGTTCTACAAGAAACAGTTTAAAAATGTGCAGCGGCTTTATAGTCTTTGGTAATTAAGATATTATTATTTGCATTTTTTGAAAAATGTTTATAAATTAAATTAAAAAATTGGTGTAATAATTGTAGCACACTACAGCAAGTGCAATCTAATATATAACACATCCCGGGAATAAACCACCTATTTTTTTTAAAACAAAGTAGATAGTCAATTGTAAATTTAAATTTTAATAGTATAATGTTATGCACACTTAAATGTAGGATTTATTAATAATCCTATATTTTTTATAAACTTAGTCAATTTTATTTAATAAATGTTAGAATGGGGCATTGTGAAAACCCTCCCAAATAGATTACCAAAAATATGTTTGCATTTGGTTAAATTTACTGAAAAAACATTTTTTAAGCTTATTTTTGAAATCTAAAAATATCAGCCTGCAATAAAATAGATTTAGAAAACCTAAATCTAACTATTATGTGCATAAAACAAGATGTTAATTTAAGCTACAACAACACTACAACAACACTAATACAGATAATTTTTTTGTTTATGGGTTTAACCAACATAGTGAACTTCAATACTAGAGGTAACTCTAGGTTAGATTGCGTTTTTACTAATGCTCCCCAATTCTACAAAGCCAAATCATTTGCTCCATTGGCTTTGTCAGACCATTCAATTATTTGAGCACTTCCTACAATTTATTCTAGGAAGAATTATACGCAATTCACTAAACCCATATCAAAATCATATATGTTCGCTCGAGACCTATCACAACAAAATATAAAGAAGCTAAAGGTATCTCTTGAGCAACACTGTATTACTACAAACAGTCATAATGACTTGAACATCGTCACAAACAGTTTTGTTACACTGGTTAAGAATCATTTTGAAAAGAATTCTGTCCAAAAATTAAAATACTTGTAACACCCACCGACATAACATTGAGAAAGCTAAAAAGGCTACGCAGGCAAAAGGAGGTAGCATACAAAGCTAACGACCGCCCCATAGTAAAACATTTAAGCCTTAAAATAAAAAACGAGATTAGTTTTATTCAAAAATGTATTAATAACTTCTACTTTCTCCTAACAACAACTCGAAAAATATTTGGAACAATATTAACAAAATTTTTGGAAAAACAAAAGCTGTTACTACCTCACTTGATGTGAACTCCCTTAATGAACATTTGGTTTACAGCAATAATAAAAAATTAGTTCAGCTAAACAATATAAACATCAATAACGGACCTGATGTTGCAATATCTATACATGAGCTTAAAAAGATTATAAAAAGCTCTAACTCCACAACGTCATCAGGTCCAGACGGGCTTAGTATGCAAATGCTAAAACTATGCTCGTCCTCTATACTCTCCACTGATACAAATTTTAACCAGTTTAATAAACAAAGGTAGAATAGCAGAATCGTAGAGAACTTCCAAAATTGTGCCAGTTTCAAAAAACAAACAATTAAAAAAAGTAGAAGATTTTCGACCAATTTCATGCAAGTCAGTACTCTTGAAGTTGACTGAAAAATTGATTTTGAATGAACTAAGTGATACATTCAAAGCAAGTAGTGATCCATGTCAATTTGCATACAAGCAAAATAGTTCTACACTAGATTGTGTAGCCAGCCTGGTTAACTACGTTGCAAAATCACTCGATAACAAAAAAGGCTTCGTTAGCTGTTTGTTTGTTGATTATAAAAAGCCGCATTCGATAGCATATGCAGAAGCAAACTGCTTAAGCGTCTTATTGAACTCAACGCTCCTAATCACACAATCAAATGGCTTTCCTAATTATTTTGAAAGACAGAACACAATACACCCAAATCGGGTGTAAAAATCTATTTTAATTCAAAATAATAAATGTGTTCCACAAGGTGCAGTCTTATCTCCTATTTTTTCATTATACGTGAATGTTCTTCGACCAAAAAAACTTGCTGTACTTTTTAAATATGCGGATGACATGGCGTTATGTGAATCCATCTCTTCAACCGAAGATAATATACATTTCCTGGAGTCAATTGATAAATTAGTTGATTGGTCAACAAAACATAGTCTAAAATTAAATCCTACAAAGTGCAAAGTAATTAATTTTAGCTCATACAAACCTTCATCTCAATTGACTCAAGTTTATCCAAAGTTTGTATTAAAAACGTGAAATTGACACTTTGTGATAGTTTTCAATATTTTGGTGTTTTACTAAATAGCAAACTTATCTGGTCTGATCACATTGACCATTTGTTTACAAAAACTCGAGGTTTATGTTACTACATAAGACGTTTAAGGAACCTGCGTGTTCGCCAACATGTTATTAATACGTATTTTAAAGCTACATTTTATCCAATAATATTATATTGCTCCCCGTAATATTTCCGGGACTAAAAAGAAAGGATTTTATGAAGTTAAAAAAATGTATTACCATAATAAGCCAATCATCAGGTACTCCTTACAATGACATTCTTTATGAAATAATTCATCAACACTTTAAGGAATGTTTTCAATTAATCAGTCGTTTTTCCAACAACTCCAATCATCCACTTTATCGTAATTTTAGCAAATCATTTGCATTGGGAATAACGAGAAGATCACATATACACGTTAAGTGCAGAACCAATGTGTACCTAAATTCATGTCTGCCATATTTAGCAAGGTTACTATCCAATCCCAACAAAGCTTAAAGTGACCTTTACATTGGCCTATCCAAATCATAAGTGTTTTTTTTCGTTTTCTTTGGTCTGACCAATTACCGTTGTTTGTAATCTGCCCATTTTAATTTGTGACCATTTATTAACCTTCATCCAGGGCATTATTTTATTAGCCATGCTCACTCATGAGTCATGAATCATTCGCATTTTATATATACTGACATATTTGCACATAGTGTCCCTAAATAATACGATGCCTTTTTACGCATATCATATTGAACATGACTTTTGAATGTACTTTAATTTTGAATTTTTTTTTTTTCTAGCCTATGTAATTTAACCTTACTTTACTTTTTTTGGACTGATGTTATACACTGCTAATTGTATTGTATTTTTAATAATTGTACATATTTTTGTGTGTGCTGAAAGCTACTTCTACTAAAGTATCCAAGCCAATAACCATAAATAAATAATAATAAATAAATAATAGTAGTATTAAAAACTTAAGTTTAATTTCCGTTTATTAAAAAAACAAGGCCACAAAGCATAATTTTTTTTAAATGTGTTTAACTTAGGAACGATAAACATAAATATTTAAACATTTTAATTTTATTGCAAACTAAGCATTTAATAAAGGCGGAAATTTTATATTGTTTATCGTTAATATATGACCTACTTAGTATAATTTATTTAACAATTATCGAGTAATTTAAAAATGTACAAATTAAGCAATGCGAAATAATGTAAATAAAAAAGAAATAAGTATTTAATATGTACATGTAATAACATCTATTTTAAAAATGGTGTTTTAAATGCAGTGTAATAAATTGTTGTTAAACGTAAATTAAATTAAAAAATGTATAATATTAAAAAACACAATTTATTAATTAATTAATATATTTTTAATTAAAACAAAAATATGTATTAAAACTATTCTAAAACACGGAAATTAAATGTAATGTTTTTAAATATCCTCAATGTAGACATACAACTTTTTACAACTTTAAAATTAACGTACGCTCTTTTTTAATTTATAAATAATTTTATAATTTAAATAATAAAAATAATACATAAATTATAACATTTAAAATAAAATAAGTATTTTTTATTGCATTATATATATATATATATAACACTGCAAAAACAAAAATTTTTCATAATTTTAAACTTACATGTGGCAGAACATTAATTATTTTTATTTACAAAACCGTTTCAGTTAATTTTTTCTGACGGTAAACAAAAAATGAAATTAACAAATTATATTTATCCATATTTTATAAAATTAAAAGGTGTACAAAAATTTGTGTTACTTAAAATACTATTGTATAAAATATGACCGGGAAAATACTATAAAAATGTTTTAGATAATTACCATTAAAATGTACACATTTTGTTAAACTTTATTTGTCAAATTTTATTTTTATATATTGCAAAATAATAATTATAAATGCACACAAATATATATATATATATGTATATGTCATTTTACCGTTGTTAATTTCCTTTGCCAATTAAAATAGTTAAATAACACAACAAATGTTATAATTATTCAAATACTACATAAAAAAAATTATTTATTTATTTTATTTATTTTTAATCTGAAATCTTTATAGTACATTGACTTTTTTATAAAAATGTATTAATTTTAATTTAGTGTTGTCTAAACAAAAACTGTTTTTTTATATAAATATTACGCTAATACTATAAAAAAACTATAAAAACACTTTAAACTGCAGTTATATATATATTATTGTTTAGATGACACCAAATTAATGTTTACTATTAAATTTTGGTTTAAACCTTGTTTTTTGTTTTTGTTTGAAACCCTTGGTCTAGTGGGTTAGCAAATAAATGAGTGGCTTATTTGAACGTTAATCCAACTTACACCCAGGTGTAATAATTATTATAAAAAATATATATAATTTATAATTTATCTATTTGTTTTTATTTGTTACTTAATTTAAATGTATTTATATAATTTATTGTTATTATAACAACAAATATTTTTTTTTACAAACATTAAAAAAATTCTCAAATGCAACAATAATTTATAACATTGGATAAACATACAGTCTTTAATGTTTTATAAATATTAATAAATTTGTAAACAACATTACTTAAAAAACTATAAAAATTTATAAAATAACATTTTTTTGCACATGTACTAAAGAAAATTAGCCTAAATAACTGTAATATAAAAAATGTAATACACAGAGCACAATTGTATTAATTTTATTACAAGTATTTTATAAAGTATTATTAATCTAGTAGTACTGTTATAGTTATTTTACAAATAAAATTATTATTAAAACATGTATATTAAGTGACATACAGCAATTGTTTAATAATATATTTTTTATTTACATAATTATCGCATACGACAAAATAATAACAATAACTACAAAAACAACAACACACATTTATAATTAAAAAACACAAAACCCAATAATAAAATAATTTTAAACATTTGTTTAAAAATCATGTTTAATTTAAAAAAAACGTATTTAAAAATAATGATAATAAACAAATTATTACATTTTGTCCAACATACTTATTTAAAAATATTATAATATAAAAAAATTAATATATTTATTTATTTATTTATGGTATAAATTTATAGACAAATTGTTTTTTATTCATAATAATAATTAAAAAACATTATACAAGCAATTATTAATAACAAACAAATAACAAATTA
>JAKXYG010000547.1:0-57774 GCA_025895645.1 Cardicola forsteri
TTATTATTATTATTATTATTATTATTATTATTATTATTATTATTATTATTATTATTATTATTATTATTATTAATGCCATTCTTCTCTTTTTTTAATTATTATTATCATTGTCATTTTTATTATTATTATCATTCCTCTTATTATTGCTTAGTAATAATAATAATAATTATTATTATTATTACATTAAGGTTTAATATTTCATTACAGATATATTCAACGCAAAAATACCATTCATCATCAATAAAAAATAAATAAGTGAAATGACAAAAAAGTATTAGTACAAATAATGGGAACAAAATGAAATAGAATGTCATGATAATGAATGTAAATATAGTCAATATAGTAAAAGTGCGGTTTAAAAAGCTGAATTTCAAATTAATATACTTTAAATGAGGCACAGTTACAGTGATACTGTAGGTTGTCCAAATTAATTCAAATAAATGCGTGGGTGGAATAATTCTTACTTTAAGAGGTTTGTTAGAAGTTCAATTTTGTTTAATTCTGGATTGGTTAATATTCTAGATAAGTGTGCCAAACATGAGTATTTGTATTGATTAGTTTTGGTTTTTATTACAATGTAGTTTATGCTGTTTGTATAAAGCTGTATAATTACGGGGGCTAAAATGGGACCTGTCAAAATTAACACATTGAAATTAATTGACTTTCCTTACATCACTTAAGCATATTAGGCACATCGACATTCCACTAAAATAAGCATCACATTAACAATACCAATATTCAAAACACTAAGAATATTTCCTTTTTACAAATAACATTATCAAATTTTCGCTTAGACCAAAAACCCAGAATTTACACATTTCGACAATATAAAAATACTACTACATTATTTGCTTAAAAATAAATTATATTATAAAATATGTACATATATACAAAGCAGACATCACCAATTGTCCAAAGTTAATAATTCAGGGGATAGCCATGCTTTTTTATAACTTCCTTTAACCGTTTTGGATAAGAATCGACCAAATTATTGATAAAATCTTGTGGAATTTGATTTTTGAAACCATAATCGATTTTTTCTTGGAGCGTGCCTTGATTTTCTCTCCGATTCACCCCTCGTTTAAGATAACTAAAAAGGTTTTCAATTACATTGCGGTCCGGGCTGTGTTGAGTACAAGCGGTCGAACAGAAGTGCCTAACGCACTAAACTTGAGACTGGATAGATATGAATTCAAGTTGCCTCACCAAATCACTTAATGCGGGAATCTTCGTTGGCGGTTTTTGCTAAATATTCACTTGCTAAAAAGTATGTCAAACAAATAAGATAAGGACAAAAAGATGAAATAAAGTAAACTGTTTTCATTTAAACAGAACATGGTTTTTTGAAAGTTTATCGAAGTAAGTCTATTATGCTCAATGAATACACAACAATTTTATTTGCATGTAGTATTTGCAAACAAAATATTTTAAAAATGCAATATACACAAAAGAACGATAAAAGTATCATTTCGAAAGTACTTATTTTAAAATTTAATCGATAAAGGATTTCAGCTTTATATAATTGTAAATATATTTTTATTTTTAAAAGATATTACTTACAAGTAGTTTAAGATTATTTTGAAAAGGTTTTTGCAATTAAATGTATGCAGAAAATTATCGGAAATGAAATTGTTTTTAATTAAGGTTTAATTAAATTGTGTGTTTGATTTAAAAAATATTATTAAAATAAAAATTACAAGCAAACTTATTTAAGAAACAAATAATTAAAAAAAGGTCTAAAGATTGCTAAATACTGTAACAATGGGGAATGTGTATTGTATCTATTGCCCAAACTTTTAATTTATAATTTATTAAAATTCTGATATTATTTAAAAAGATTATTAGTATAAATAAATATTGTTTGTATTAAAAATATACGTTAAAATGCATCGCAATAATTAATGCAATTTTTAAAACTTTATTTTTCAAAGTAGTTTCTAAATTTTTGATTAAATAATTGGTATGCGCAAGGTTAGAGACCTGGTCTCTGTAAAAAACTACAGAAACAATAAGAGTACATTATTCTGGCAAACAACGATAAAGAAATGAAAACACTACCCAAATGAAAGAGTTGAATAAAATCCGAAAAGAAGTTCAATCTTTGATGCCACAAACTTAATCAATAAACGCACATGTTTTTGTAGTGAACAGTTAGAACAAGTTTATTAGGACACCTTAAGAATGGTTGTTTATTAATCAAACTAAGGACAACAATTATCTCCCTACTTTAACAAATTAATTGAATCAGAAATAATTCAATCTGGCCAGTTCCAAGCCTAGATAAAAAAGGAGGGTTTGAGCGCGCAATGTTAGCAACCTGGCCTCTGTAAAAAAATGTATACTGCTACGGAAACAATACAAGAGGACTCCATTCCGCCAAACAACGGCAAAGAAGTGATCGCACGTATCTGGATGACAGAGTTACACAGATGACAGGGTTAAGTAAAAGCCGAAAGAAAGCTTAATCTTCGATTTGCACAATCTTTAATGTCAACGAAACTTTGTTGTTGTTTCGCTGTAATTGTCCTTTTATTTATGCTAAGCCCCCTCGTCCAAATAAATTATTTAAATGGGCGTCCGTTTGTTTACCCTATGCAGCCAACATATATTATTGGAGGGGCTTAACTCGGGATGTAATTAACATTTAATGTCAGCACACCTCAAGTGTCGTTCTTTCAGTACACACTACACAAAAGTTGACGTTGTTACAGACGCTTTGGTTTTGTTGGACTACCCTGAGTGATAATAACCGGTGGGGGATGTTTATCCCCGATGATGATGTTGTTTTAATGCCCCATGCTTATTTTTAAAGCAAAAGGGTTTTGCATAATATGATATATATAATAATGCGAGGAGGTAATTTATTCATATTCAATCGAAGACAAACATCTATAATAATTCGTGCATTTTTTACATTTGGCAAGATATTTAATTAGCTGTGAACATATAAACAATGAACTGTTCTCGTGTTTTTCAATTATTAATTAATGTGTATTTTTATTTCAAGGATTGCTTATCTTTTTATTTTGTATTGACCTACTTTCTTCCTTATTTTTTATATTTTGTATTCTATGATGCTGAATATATTTATATTGAAGTATTTAAACTGAATGTAATTGTAATTGTAAGTTCTATGAACAATAAAACGATACAATTTAAACATTGTATGCATTAGTGAAATGCGATGGAAGGGTCAAGGCTATTTTACGAGTACAGATATATCAATAATAGTCTAGACTGTTAATTTCATTTTAATCAATTTTTTAAATCAGATTAGTTAGATCAATAATATACGTGTGCGTGTGTGTATTAAATAATACGATTGTAAATAAAATATAATGCCAAATTTATGATTAAACAATTTTTTAGTTTTGATTTTATTAGAACGCAATTCTATTATATATTATTATTATTATTATTACAAAACCATTTTGCTTTAAGAATAAGCATGGGGCAATAAGACAATAATTACAGCAAAACAACAACAACAATAACAAAGTCTCGTTGGCGTTAAATATTCTGCAAATCGAAGATTGCGCTTTCTTTCGGCTTTCACTCAACCTTGTCATCTGCAAACTTTTGCTTCATCCAGAAACGTTGTTGTTTGCCGGAATGACGTCATCTTTCATTGTTTCCGCAGCAGTATAAATTTTTACAGAGACCAGGTTGCCAACCTTGCGCTCAAACCCCCCCCTCCTCCTTTATCCAGGCTTGGGACTGGCTAGATTGAATCATTTCTAATCCAAACTAGGCGGAGTTCTTATTATATATATATATATATATAGGATATAATATATATATATATATATAATATATATATATATATATATAATAATATATATATATATATATATATATATATGGGATGCTAATAAGCCTCAGGATTTGAATAATGCTATAGTTTCAATTTCCAATAATGGCTGTATTCCTGACTGCTCATCCTCCACGTGGTGCATCCTGCACTAAATGCCCCTCGACATCTAGACCAATTACAGTAGGGTCCGAGTGCACAGCGGTGTAACTGGATTCCCGTTACATCGGGTGGGTGCAAGTATACACTCAGGGTACTTAAAAGGTATCTTAAAGTATACGTATACTATATGTAGCCGTTAGGATAGGAGAGATAACCCTGACAAAAAATCAGGCGGCTACGTCAATCTTTGCGAATAGTGGCAACGTCACAAAAATGCCGAGAAACCTTATCATTTCTCTACGTTTGTTATGCTTGTTAAATCATTGAACTTGATCGTTTATATGCTGTATAAATATGGATAATAATGAGGTGACCACATTACTAACCAAAATGAAGTGAAATAAATATATATATATAAACATTTATAAATAAGGCTCCAGTTTGACACCAGATATGGGGTGGATTTAAGTTTGTATAAGGCCAGCAAGGTGCACACTACTAATAATTCTAATCAAGGATGAAATCACTGTGCAGTGCTCTTAATTGTCTCAGATCAAGTAAATTTAATATCTATTAAATCTGACAATTGTAATATATCTCTTTATAAATTTCACAATAAAATATGTATAAAGAAGTCAACTTGTCCAAACGTCAAATTTGGTGACAAGCAATGCTCGAAGTTGACTGACAGACGATTCACAGTAGAATACCGACAATGGGATTTGAATTTTGGAAAAGTATAGCAACTACTCCAAATTGGTATCATTTTAGCTGTGTGGGACGCTCTTTACGCTATTTTGGCTGAGATTTTGCATTTTGGAAACAATGGCAAAATCGTTGGACTGACATATCTGTGCACGCTTCCAAAAACTATGAACAGTGGAAGGAATGTTTAGTAAATTGACTCCAAGTTGCTGACTACGTAGTCGGGTACACTAAACGCGAGATGGAGGCGATTTGATAGAACAAGCAACGTTGCTTGTCGTCGAAGGTTGCGTAAATTAGCCTAGTCGTTATTTCTCTCAATATCTTACGTCTTGACTGATTACGTGAAGTAATGAAGAAGAACGCAAAGACTGACGGGAAAAACGTTAATTATCAAAGTTTACGGGATCGTGTCGCGGGAGAACCCCAAAGGAAACCAAAATAGAGCCGAATGGAAGTGGAATCACAAGATGTAACGGAAGTGCTCAACAGCGTGGGAACCTCGCCTAGTCGTAATTTCCTTCCAATATCTTACGTCTGTACTGATTACGTGTATGTAGTAATGAATAAGAACGCAAAGACGAGACTGAAAATGTTTATTGCCAAAGGCTACAGAATCAGTTTGGTAAAAAACCAAAATGGAAGCCGAATGGAAGCGGAATTACAAGACGTAACGGAAGTGTCAAACGGCCTGGGAACGGTTGTTTTTATAGCCGTTCCCACTGGTATGTACCGTTGACGCATTCAAACAAAAATTGTCAATATTCGAAGAAAATTAATTCTCATAAATTACTTGTTAATTGTTGATGAAATAAAATAATATTGTTTATTATTTGTGACTTCGAATTGTCTGCGTCGATTTTCACCGCTGCAGATGCTATGCGAACTTGGAATTAATAAAGAGGTGACTTTGTCACCAACATTTGTTGTGACAACATTTTCTTATAAAACGTATCAAAAATAACACTTCCTTCCCTCTTTGGATTAAATACTAAAACAAGCAAAATCATTTTAGAATACAAGACGATCTGATATACTGCTAAGAACAATGATTAATGCATGTTAATTTTCGTAGATGCCATACTAACCCCGATCAATTATTAATGATCTTGTTATTAACCTGTCAAAATTATTTATACTTATTGTTATTCAACTTCCCCAAAACACTTTAGGTATACAGTTCAAAATATAATTTATTACAATTTGTAAATTAATTAATTTGTCTAATCTTTGCTTTTTTTACTTTGTACTTTATTTTATTTTATGGCCCTAATAACTCCACCTAGTTTGGATTAGAAATGGTTCAATCTAACCTGGATAAAGGAGGAGGGTTTGAGCGCACAAGGTTAGCAACCTGGCCTCTGTAAAAAATGTATACTGTTACGGAAACAATACAAGAAGATGCCATTCCGGCAAACAACGGCAAAGAAGTGATCGCACGTATCTGGATACCAGACTTACACAGATGACAGGGTTGAGTGAAAACCAAAAGGAAGCTCAATTTTCGATTTGCACAATCTTTAATGTCAACGAAACTTTGTTGTTGTTTCGCTGTAATTGTTGTTTTAATGCCCCATGCTTATTTTTAGAGCAAAAGGGTTTTGTATATTAATAATAATAATAATAATAATAATAATAATAATAATAATAATAATAATAATAATAATAATAATAATAATAATAATAATAATAATAATAATAATAATAATAATAATAATAATAATAATAATAATAATAATAATAATAATATTAATAATAATAACAATAATAATAATAATAATAATAATAATAATAATAATAATAATAATAATACAATAGTAATAACAATAATAATAATAATAATAATAATAATAATAATAAAATAATAATAAAAATAATAATAATAATAATAATAATAATAATAATATTATTTACCTAATTATATATTATATTATTGTTTTACGTTGAATGTATCTCTGTAGATGTATTAAAGTTTGTATAAATAAATAAATAATATTAATTCGATTTTATTATTTTAATTGATTTTAAATATAATAATAATAATAATAATAATAGTAATAATAATAACAAAAAGTTAGCGAAACTCGGACAATAATGTTTATGAATGTTTATAAACGAGTTTGATTACTGATAAGTTAAGGGAATATGGAAAGTTTAATGTAAATTAAATTTGCACGATGACGCAATACAAACTACAGAAGTGCTATGTAAATATTAATTTTCCCAAAAAAATTGAATACATTTTAAAGGTCTTAACAATCCTAGTTTGATAAAAGAATATTTAATACACTCAGAGTTAATAAATACCCACGGAGGTTATAATTTTAGGATTTATTTTAAATTTATTTTTCATTACATGGTTTTATCATCTGACCATTAAACTCCGTATAAACTGAAGTAATATTGAATGGCCTAAGTGCCATACAATAAGGTTAATTACCTGTAAATTAGTAAGAAAAGTAGCAGCACAATAAATGTAAACCTTTATTTACATGTTCAATGTTTTAAAATTACAGGGTTTTTAAATGGAATAGATACAGATATAATTTTTAAAGTCTTTATGGTAGAAATGATTCAATCTAGCCAGTCCCAAGCCTGGATAAAGGAGGAGGTTCGAGCGCAATTAGCAACCTGGCCTCTGTAAAAAATCCATACTGCTACAGGAAACAATAAGAGGACATAAATTATAAATCTTATTTGCCCATCTTATTTTTTTAAAGCAATGGTTTTGTAATAATAATAATAATAATAATAAGATAGTACTAACTCGGACAGGAATGTTTTTGAATGTTTATGAACTGAGTTTTATTGTGCTGATGAGTTAAATGAGTATGGAGAAATTATGTAAATTAATGAAAAATGAGCAATAATAACTACAGAAGTGTAAACATAATTATCCCAAAATTTGAATTGAGGGATAATTTTCTTAATAGATGATTTAATAAAAAAATATTTAATACACTTTTGTTAATAGAATTAAAAGGTTATAATTTTTTTAATTTATTTTTAATTTATTTTGACATTACATAGAAATAAAATTGCCAAAGATTAAAGTTATTTATTTATTTTAACATAACATAACCACTGATATAATTTACATAAACTCCGTATAAACTGAAGTAATATTGAATGGCCTAAGTGCCATACAATAGTTAATTATTGTAAATTAGTAAGAAAAAAGTAGCAGCACACAAATGTAAACCTTTATTTACATGTTCAATGTTTTAAAATTACAGGGTTTTAAATGGAATAGGATACATGGAATAATTTAAAGTCTTATATGTAATTGAAATGCTTTCTGTATTTAACTGTTCTAACATCTACAACACTTTCGACTTTGTGTATAAGAAGCGAGAACATTATTGTGACTTGTGGTTTACCTATTATATATATATATATTATATATATATATATATATATATTATATATATATATATATATATATATATATATATATATATATATATATATATATATATATATATATATATATATATATATATATATATATATATATATATATATATTATATATATTATATTATACAAAAAACCCTTTTAGCTTTAAGAATAAGCATGGGACAATAAGACAACAATTACAGCAAAACATCAACAACAATAAAGTCTCGTTGGTATTATTAAATATTCTGCAAATAAATCGAAGATTGCGCTTTTTCGGCTTTCACTCAACCTTGTCATCTGGTAACTTTGCCATCCAGAAACGTTGTTGTTTGCCGGAATGACGTCATCTTTTCATTGTTTCCGCAGCAGTATAAATTTTTACAGAGGCCAGATTGCCAATTTTGCGCGCTCAAACCCTCCTCCTTTATCCAGGCTTGGGACTGGCTAGATTGAATCATTTCTCATCCAAACTAGGCAGAGTTTGGTTTACCTATGCTGATTGTAAACTAAGTCAAGGGATTAATTATTTATTTATTTATAAGTTGTTGGTTTTTAATTAAGTGCAATTTTTATATAATACAAGTTTACTATTTTAACACTTTATTCCTATTGCTTATGTCATAAGAGTTTTTTATTCAGCTTTCTCAAAGATTTAAATCGTTACCAGAACTTTATAATCGTAGTAATTTTGTACTTTAAACTTAGACAATAGACCTAAACAAATACTTTTAACACGTTAATAAGTTATGACAGCATAAAGGTGATATAAGGATTAAAATATTTGCCAATATGTTTGCATTTGTTTTCCGTAAAACATTCAAATGATAACATTAAAAAACTAAATTATCGAAATTCTTTTGTGCTTATTACAATATTTTTTATATTATTTTTATGTTTATAACTTTGAATGTTTTACAAGAAACGCATCTTTCAGCAGTGGACATTTTAGCGAAGCCGAACGTGAGTCCTGTATTTTAGTACCGGTAGTGTGATTCGAACTCATGCCCGCCGAGGTCCAAATCAAGCGCTGTATCGCTAGACCACCCCGGCATTTAAAATAACCTTATTTCTTGTTCCTCCTTAAAAACCTATTTTACAGTAGCTGTAGATCTTCCCTATGTAAATCAATAGAATACACATAGCTTGTATGAATATACATGTTTAATAAAATTGAGTATAATGTACGAACAAACGGAAAGCTTATGTTTTAACACAATGTATTGATTGCTAATAAAGCATAACACATTACAATTTTTGGTTTACTCAATCAGCACAAATACTTGGCATTGAATTATAAATCATTTGTAACGCAATTGCAGTATGGATACTTAAAAAAATTTTAATTGGCGTAGTAACTATTCCATGCAGGCACAGATTATTACTTTTAGGGTTTATTCTAAAAGAGAAAAATGTTAAATATTGATTAATAAGCACATCATGAAAGAAGTATGTGCATTGCTAATAAAACTGAACATTTCAATTACTATTTATATTGAACAAATTATAAGGGCTTCCTAAGCACCAATTCCGAATAATTACAAACAATGTACAATTAACCTATGCTTATTCAAAAACCATTATAATCGCAATTTTTTTTTAAAAACGCATAGAAAAATCCAAAGCAATTTCGTTTGAAAAAAAACATCAGGTATCAGTAAATGATTGGATCTATAAACGTTGAAAGTTACTCACATTGAACAATCGCAGCTGTATGTATCAATTATTTGTGGTTGCAGAAAAACCACAGTAACGTGTTCTGTCTGCTCTAATAGTCAGTGCTCTACAATTTTAGGGGCAACATTATCCAGTTCTCATAATAATTACTTTTTTCTTTACATTAAACTGTAATTTTCTCTAAATTATTTTCGAATAAGGTTTTTAACTCTAAATGAAACCATTTCTAAAACTGTACATACTTGAAATACACAGATTAATTTTGCAACAAAACCCCTCCATGAAATGCAATTAGTCAAATAATAGAATTGTCTGCTTAAATAGACCTAAAAATGGTGATTTTTTAGAAGAACATAATTCGGATATATTTAGAAATGGCATTTGCAAAATCTCTTTCTGCTTATTGTCGAAAAACAACTGCGCGTGCTTTCTCTAATCGCATACAGCAATTTCCACCTGCTCTTAGTCAACATAACGACCGCTCCAAAGGATTTGCGTTGCAAAATGAGGTGTACTCACAAATTTTCATCTTATATACAAGTCACATTTTCAATATCCTTGCCATAGATACTAGCGCTCTCCATACTTTCAATCAATTAGGTTGACCAATAGGATTTTTTTGCCGCTTTAGGTAGCGTAAAGCATGTGCATTTTTCTATTAAAAGGGAATTATTTGGCCTTGAAAACATATATATAAAGTGGAAGAATCAATATTTAGCCAGTACTATACGATCAACGATTAAAAAACTGTGATCACACACCCACAACTTTACATCAATCTGTAACACCAATAGACTATAAAAAAATACAAACACATGCTAAATTATGTATTTATTTTCATTTAAATTTGTTTAATATTAATTATTAAAATAACATTACAGATGTGGATTAAATAATTACGAAAGATCGTGAGAAAAATTTACTTCTTGTCACATTTGCCACAGTTACAATTACAGCCATTGGCCGAACATTCGCATCCGTTGTCACAGCAATCTGCAATTAATACAAAAAAAAACAAAATTATCATTTTTACTCATCTATGTATTGGTATGTATATATTTTAAATATTAATTTTCGCATCTTACCACCCATGATTCTCAAATTTGTCTTCAAAAATGAATATGTTAAATGTGTGTAATTTTCAACGATTTATATAGACTTGTACGTGCGTACATGTCCTTCTATTCTCCACCTATCTACTTTACAGACATAAATGCACATACGTACATACACACACGTATACATCATTCTATATAATCATGTATATAAATAATATTGATCGAATACAGTTTAAACAGACATGCACTTAAAGCAATGTAATCAATATAAACTGAAATTGTAGACATTTTGATAATGCATTTTTTAGTTTGTTTTTAAGAAATTTGATGATAGTATGTGACTTAACACTACTTTTTTAACAAAAGAGTTCATGCAAGTTTGATATTTTCCAATACAAACTATAATATACATTCCTTTTACAATAAAAACATAACTTTTGTGTTTAAAAGTTGTGGTATTTTTTATGTTAAGTTCAGATAAGTTTAATATTTTACAATACAATACATAATGATTCTGAGAATTTTGAGTAATAGAGATGCTAATGATCTTCACAATTTTTAAGAATGGTAATGTTACTAACTGTTCCTTCTTTACATGATGCATCCTGGATTAGGTACTCATAGACATCTAGACTAATAACAGCAGGAACCAAGTGTACAGCTGTATAACTGGGCTTCCATTTCGGCGGGTGGGTAAAAACATATATCCAGAGTACTTAAAAGGTATCTAAAGGTATACGTATAGCCCTTGGGCTAAAGGAGATAACCACAATGAATAAAAATGGAATAAAATTTTGTAATAAGTTGTAATTTTTTATTGATTTTGTGAGTTTGTTTATTGACTGTTTGAATGCAGTAAGTAGACATTTAATAAAGTCAAACAATGATCAGCATTCAATACCGGCGATGGGATATATTAATAATCGTTTACGTAGTTTTAAGTCTGGCGTTCTACCAGCATAGACATACCGATAACATACTGTATGTTGCTTTGTATGTGTGGGTATCAGAACTGAATGAATACTGGACTTTAAACTAAATGGAAATGGGCTAGAGTTCCACCATCGGGACTAAATAAGGGTTCTTATTTATTGACCGTAAATATACTAAAAAGTATTTCCCATAAAACATTCAAGTAATAATAACAGCAACGGCATAGCGCTCGATTTGGACCTGAACGGGTATTGGGGGTCAAATCCCATCACCGGCATTAAATGGGCGGGCCCACATTTGGTTTCGCTACGATGGCCACTGCTGAAAGGTATGTTTTCCGTGAAACATTCAAAGTAGCAAACATAATAAAATAAGAAGCACTTATTAAAATAAAAAAGTGCATTGAAATCGAATGTTCAGTCAAATCTATTACAAAGAACTTTCAAATCAATAAAATGTACACTTCATCTTATTTTACCAAATTAATATTTTCTTGAGATTATAAAATTAGCCTTGGAAAAAATAATTAAAAAAATTCTTATTGCTCAACCTTTATGAACAAGTGAGTCACGTTGGCTCAAAAGAAGATTGTTTGACCTTGTATTGTTGCTCCATGCTCTTCAGAGCGAAAGGATTTCAATTACATAATTGGTAAAAAAAGGAAAAATCAAATTTTATGTTAAAGTCAGAATTGAAATAAATAGTAATAGTTTTTCGTAGATTAAAACCAATATAGTCAAGTTCTTTCATCCACTCAAAGACAAAACTTTGTTTGTACGTGTGAATTGTTATTCCTACGGCAATAAAACATGGAAACGGACATATAACATTTATAAGATTGTAGACGATAGAAAAAAAAGCATTTGGTTAAATTCTACGTTTACTAATCGAAAGACCATTATTATATATTATACAAAACCCTTTTGCTTTAAAAATAAGCATGGGGCAATAAGACAACAATTACAGCAAACACAACAATAACAACAACAAAGTCTCGTTGACATTCAATATTTTGTAAATCGAAGATTGAGTTTTTTTTCGGCTTTTACTCAACCCTGTCATCTGTGTAACTCTGTCATCCAGATACATGCGATCACTTTTTTGTCGTTGACTTCTGGAATGGCACCCACTTGATTGTTTCCGTAACAGTATACATTTTTTTACAGAGGCCAGGTTGCTAACCTTGTGAAATTGACTCCAATGAAGGCTACGTAGCCTGCTTTCACTTAATAACGCGTCGGAGCGGTTTGATAGCACAAGCAACGTTGCGTGTGAAGTGCCTAGTTGCATTTTTCCCCCAATATCTAACATCTTTACCGATTACGTTGAGTAATAAATAATAACGCAAAAACTGGACGGAAAAATGGTTTATTACCAACATTTAAAAGGATCGGACTGCGGGATAAAAACCAAAAACCAAGATGGAAACTGGAAATGGGCCGAGAAATGGACGGAAGTGTTCAACGGCGTGCAAACGGTTGTTTATATAGCCGTTCGCACCGATATGAAACCGTTGTTACAGCCAAACAAAAATGTTAATATTCGAAGAATATTGGTATCCTTTGATGAAAAAGAATGGTTTTCATAGGTGATGTTTAATCATCCTTGTGTTTATGAACACGGATGGAGGCTTCATCTTGGTCGTGTGGATGTTTTGATCAGGTTGTATTTTTTTTACCTAATAAAACACTGAATCAAATTGATGGATTATTTTAATTATTATTGGAACATGTGCTTGTAAATATTGTACCGGGACGACAAGCTAACTACAAGGTGAGGTAGTGGTCTTGTATATCGAGTTTTATCACTGGCACTAAAGATAAGATTTCGACTTATTTAAAAGTATATACAGTCAGCATATTTTGCATTATTAGCATAACGGAATGATATAACAATCACAAAGTAATTGACAATGACGCCTTTTGTGAAATTGACTTCAAAAAGGGCTTCGTATCTGGTTTTCGCTAATTAACGTGATGGGGCGGTTTGAAAAAACAAGCAGCATGTGAAGTGCCTAGTCGTAATTTCCCCACATATTTAACTTCTTTGGCGATTACGTCAAGTAATGAATAAGAACGCAAAGACCGGACGAAATGCGTTTATTGCCAAATTTACAGAATTGGACGACGGAATGGAACCAAAAATCCATATGGAAACCGAAAGTTGGACGAGAGACGGAAGTGTTCAACGGTGTGAAAACGGTTGTTTATATAGCCGTTTGCACCGATATGAAACCGTTGTTACAGTTACACACAAAAAAATTAATAATCAAAAAATATTAATTCTCAAAAATTAAATGTTAATTTTTGTAATAAAATGAAATAATGCAGTTTATTATTTTACTCGTCGATTGTCACTGCTATAACGGGATAAATGGTTTTGGTTATCTGTAGCCAAGTTGGCTAAAAATTATTCAAAACGATTTAACTAAAACACATGTCACACCCAGATTACATGGAAATTGTAGTAAAAATTATAAACCCCATAATTTTTAAAATAAAAGGGCAAATATTTTAATCTATTATACATTTAAAAAAAAGATTTTAAATGTTTAGGCAAGTTCAATAAGGTGTTGCGAAATTAAACTTCTTTTCCATTAAGGTATATGTCCATTTGAGTTAATTTAAATCACTTTATTTTATTTCTATTGTGTAATTTATTTGTAGTGTTTGTATGTATAATTTCAATAATCAATAAATATTTACTTATTTCCTTACTATTATTAATTGGACGAATAAAATTAGTTGGTCAAATTCTACGTTTACAGCACCCGAAAGACCAGCAAGAACGGTTATGCAATGGACGATTGAAAATGGCCAAAGATAGATTGGGGGTAGAGCACAGAAAACGTGGCTAAGAACTATTTGGGAAGATCTAATTGAAATAAATGCTTCATGGGGGGATCAAACAAAACGTTTGGCAAAATGTCCAAATACGTGGGAAAATGTTGTTTCATGTTCTTTTTTTAATTATGGGATTTTGTTGTTGTTGTTTTCTGCTGTAATTGTTATCCTATTGTTCCATGCTTATTTTGGACGCTGATTATTCAAATAGTATTATTTGATTTTTACAAATTTAATAAATGTGTAATTTATTAACTCCGCCTAGTTTGGATTAGAAATAATTCAATCTAGCCAGTCCCAAGCCTGGATAAAGGAGGAGGGTTTGAGCGAGCAAGGTTAGCAACCTGGCCTCTGTTAAAAATTTATACTGCTACGGAAACAATAAAAGAGGACGTCATTCTGGCAAACAACGGTAAAGAAGTGATTACACGTATTTGAATGATAGAGTTACACAAATGACATGATATGAAATATTATTACATTATATAATATGTCATTAATGTTAAGTTAATTACATTATATTACATCATGTATTTATATATATATATATATACTGATTCTTTATATGTTTGTGACTGAAGAGAATATATGAAATAAATTCATTTCACAGTTTACGTCTTCTACTATTTTTGTTTTGAATTATAAAGGATACTCAATGCTTTAAATATTTAGTATGCTTTATATTACTTATAAAATTATAAGTAGTTTCTTTTAAAAATATATTATGAAGTAATACAAAAGTAAATCAGTACGATTAAAGGTTATTCATAATTGTGATTTTGTGTTTAATAAATTGCTATTTTTTGCTAAAATTATTAATAATAAGTTGTATTTTTAATTTCAGGTTTGTACACGAGTTAAATAGGAGGAAAACTCCTTTCAATACTCTGTTCAGGGTATCAGGTATCACATGAAAATAATAAATAGTTAGAAAAAGTAAATAAAGTATTAGGTAAAATTAAGAAAATAATTTAGTGACATTCATTTTAACCTCGTATTATAACTACCAATCTTGCCTTTGTAACAACAAATATTTAACCAGTAAGCGGGCGTTGTAGGATAATGGTATTTAATACTTGTTAATTGGCAGTACTTAGTTTTTGATTATTTGCTCACATAAATTATAATAACAAAAAACAAACAAATTAAAATTAGCGTTTTTTAATCAATTCAAAACATTATTAATTAAACATAATTATACAAACAAAAGTATTTAAATCATCAAGTGAATACAACTCAAGAATCACAAAAATATAATGCTCATTTATATATATATATATATTTAAGGAAAAATCGATAATCACAATTTTTTATATTAATATAATCAATGGTTATATTTGTAAAATATTCCAAATAGAGCAATTAAATTCTTTTTAATTAATGTTTACAATTTTAACTGAAAGATGTTTCTCGTGCAAACATTTAAAGTAGCAAACATAAAAACATAAAAAAATAAAATACAAATACATTTTAACAAAAAATAACAAAAAAATTTTTTGTATAAAAAAACAACAAAATCAGTTTAGATTGAAAACTTTTATTTATTGTCCGATTTTGTTTTGGAGACGAAGAAACAAAATGAACTGAACTAAATAATAATAATAATAATAATAATAATAATAATAATAATAGTTTAAAAATAAATTATATAAAGTTTATTTTTAATAATTATCCTTTAATTATGTGTAAATAATGCCATTTTTCTATATAATAAATAATTTTGCATAAACATTATTTTTATAAAATTAAGTTTATTTGTCATTAAATTAATTTATTTAATAATTTTGTCATTTCTAACATCTAAACTGTAACTTAATCATATATTTTAAAGTTTTTGTAATTTAACATGTTCCACGAAATAGGAAATCTAGACATGTTCGCATTTATAAAATCATTTTCAACAATTATTTAACTATTTACATGTACTCGCTGCTTATAATCTGATTGTACATTTAAAAATAAATAAATTTTTGTAATGCAACATAATGCACAAATGAAAACATACATAATTAATTTTTTAAATACATTATGTATAGATAAATACACAAAAAATTAAAAAATATACAATTAAGTAAATAATAAAATTAAACATTTACTAAATATAATTATTATGTATATGTTGGTTATTAAAAACATTAGAAAAACTAAATTCTTTTTTTTTACAGTTTTCTTCTCCTTTATAAAAAATCGAAATAAAAAATATACAAACGTCAAGGTGGCAAATCAGTAAAAAAGTAATCATCAGTGATGATTCCCTCTAACTACCATTTATACACAAATTTAACCAGTTCGTGTTTAAAAATATCACTCTCTTTATATGACGATAGCTCAATTTTTATATAAATGTCTTAAAAATAGTTATATCTTTGAAAGAGAGTCTATTTTAACAAATAGATACATTTCAGTTAAATGTAAAAAATTTATTAAAAATACTCATTATTACTTTTTTTATAGCTGTGTCATCTTTTATAAAAAAAATGCTTTTTTTGGTCAGTTTTTGCCATTTGGTTCTGTATCAAATCAATTTGAACCATTATGACCTTTAAAAACTTTGGTGTAGGTCGTATTTACAAGAAGAACCTGTCATATAGTGCTGAACCAATATCTTTATGAAGAATTATCCCGACTCAATACTTATATATATATATATATATATATATATATATATATATATATATATATATATATATATATATATATATATATATATATAAGACAGGTTCTTCCTGTCATATGACTTAAATAAACAGTTTTAATGTTATTGAAAGCTGACCTTTTTATAGCCAATAAAAATCATATTAGATAAAAGAAAATATTTTTATTAGGTTATAAAAAGATCAGTTTTGAATGACCTCAAAATTGTTTATTTAAGACGTATGACAAGAAGAACTCGTCATATATAGTGTTAAACAATACTTTTAAAAATAATTTCTTTAAAAAAAATATTTTAGTAGTAGAAAAACTTGTTGCTTTAAAAATATAACGAAAGAAGATTGTTTCCCCGGCTTGAACATTTTAGCAAAAATTTTGTTTTAATTTACGTAACGGAGTTTAAATTAAGTTATATTTTTTAGAACGGTTTTCAGTTATGTTTTTTGCATTTTAATTTAAATTTTTTTACTATTTTTAATTGTTTATTTTAATTAAATTATTTGTACTATTTCTAGTTTTTAACAGTTGTTTTATAATTTTATACAGAGTCGTGACAAGATACAAGATATTTCACGAGTTGATTAGGAGTCAGACTCCTTCTGATCCTCGGTTCAAATGGTATCGACAATATCATTATAGGGGAAATAGAATAATAATGATAAAAATAATAAATACACTATATTAAAGACAATAAGCTACCGGAAGTTAGTTGGAGCATAACTATTATATAAACGCTTAAAAGATTGAGTAGATTGTCTATTAACGATTTCAATAGAGAGTCGGTTCCAATGATTAATAACTCTATAAGAAAAATAATGTAGCCTTGTCTTAGTGGAAGCCTTGGGTTTTCTTAATTTCAGATTGTGCCCTCTGAGTGAATTATGGACAAGATTAAAAAAGAGACTGAGGATTCCAGAAAAATGAGTTGATGCACCAAGATGTGGTCACCCCGGAGCTGCCTATCTACTAAAGGGAACAACTTAAGTGAATGCAGTCTTTGTTGATAGGGCATGTTTATAAAGGACCTTGGCAATCTGGAAACAGTCCTTTGAACTTTTTGTAGATTATTGATGTCGGATGTAAGGACAGGGGCAGTAACCTGGGCGCAGTATTCTAGATGGGGCCTTATGTAAAGCATGTAAATTAGCCGAACACACTTCGGAGACATACTATCTAAGTTCCTGTTGAAAAATTTAATTATACTATAACACTTATAAATAGCCCTGTTGTGGTGTTCCGTGAAGCTAAAAGATGAGTCGAATAAAACTCCTGAGTCTTTAATAGACTTAACAGTTTTTAACGGAAGAGCATCATCTGGAAACATTTTAAAGATATTCCCAGATGGCTTACCAAAAGAAATGTGCTTACACTTAGAATAATTCAGCGGGAGAGAATTTTCAAGCGCCCATTTGTTAATATTAAAAATATCATGACGTAGTACTTCTAGATTGGAACTCCAGATCTAAACATCATCAACATATAAAAGAATATTAGAACTAACAATTGATGGTAAGTCATTGATGTAAAGGATGAACAGAAGGGGGCCTAAAACTGAACCTTGGGAAACCCCAGAAGTAATATTACAAGAAGAAGACAGGTCTTCCGCCAACCTAATCTTGAAGGAGCGATTGGATAAAAAGCTGGATGGGCCCAATAATGCCAAACGACCTAAGCTTGCCTAGAAGCAAATCATGGGGGACTTTGTCAAAGGCTTTCGCAAAGTCAAAATAAATAGCATCCATTGAAGAGCTAGAATTGAGGATTGAAAAAATGCTATTAGTATAAGTTATTAAGTTAGTTAGGCAGTACTTACGGGCAGAAACCCATGTTGAGCAGGGCTAATAGAGTTGGATTTGGTAATGTGATTAAGGATATGAGACCTAACAAGCCTTTCCATTATTTTACTCGGGGAGGATAGGATACTAATTGGTCTGAAGCTTTCAGGTTTGAACTTGCAACCCAATTTATAAATAAGCCTTATATACGCCATTTTCCAGATACTAGGGATGCAACCGGTGGAGGAAGAGAGGTTAAAGATGTAACTTGGATGAGGTGCGAGAACATCCGCGCATTCCCTAAGGACCCTGGGAAAGACACCATCGGGTCCACATGAGGAAGATTTGAGACTTATTAGATTATTAAAAACAGTGGAAGCATCAGAATGCAAAGACTTAATAGTGATAAATGGGTCAGAAAATTGAGAACAATAAGAGCTAGTAGTTTGGAAAACTAATTTAAAATAATCTTGAAAACTATTGCAAATCAATACCCTAGACAATAGAATCCCCTTGTCGTCTTTGAGACAAGGGAGAGAGAGTTCGGTTGATCTTTTGTCTTTGATGAACTTAAAAAGGAGGCTTCTGTTTTTGGAGGCCCTGCTTAGGAGCTTAAAAAACATCTTATTTTTAAAGGCCTTGATTAGATTAGAACAGTTGTTCCTAGCCAAAAAGTATGCATATTGAAGATAAGGGAGATTAACCGATTTCGACAAAAAGAATGCTTTGTTTCGTTTGGTAATGGACCGGACTATGAACCGTGGGAGCTTAGGTTTCGAGTGGGAAGGAACTCGAAAAGGAACAAAGAGTTTAATTCCTTTATTAAATATGTCTAAGAATTTAGAATAGGCAGTTTCGATGTTGTTAACATAAATGGGATCCTAATTTACTGACTTGAAATAAATACAAAGTTTAGAAAAATCTGCTTTCCTAAAATCAGGAATAGGAGCCAACCTGGGAGCAACAAAGGAGAGAAAGATTTCAAATAAAAGAAGGCTGTGATCACTTTTACCAAGCGGTGGAAAATAAGAGATATGATTGATAGAAAAGGCATTATTTGTAAGATAAGATCTAGGCAAGAAGAGAAGGAACCTATTCTAGGAGAGGAAACATGCTGTGTAAGAGCATATCCAATGCTAAGATTGAGGAGATTACTTTTAAAGTTATTAGAGAATCCAGAGAGAGAAGGCCAATTGATGGATAGGTTGTTAAAATTGCCCATAAGGATTTGGTGTTTGAAGGGCATGAAAAAGATAAATTGAAGATCTTGTAGCAGTAAATTATTTGTAGAGGGGGTCGATAAACTAGGGAACAAACAGTATGGGAACCCAGAACTAAAGTCAATATGTCCTAGCCTGCACGCTGACTAATATGACGGGAGGAGAGGGTAGAAAATGCAATATCATCTCTTACATAAAAAATACAGCCTCCACAATTACCTTTTGAAAAATCTTTTCTGACAATATTATACCCTTTAATCACTATTTCACTATCAAGAATGTCCTCGGTTAGCCATGTTTCAGTAATCCCTATAATATACGGAGATGAGGACGTCGCCAACTCTTGAATCTCAGACAATTTATTTCTGAAACTTAATGCATTGGTATAAAAGAACTTCATCCATGAGGGAGGGAAAGAAGAGAGGATAATTGCCGAAGCCGATGTAATACCGGGGGAAAGTGTTGACTCCGGGATGGGATTTGAAAATTTGGTGTATCAAAAGATTCTAGTATTAGTGGAGACAATTGGACTATGGGAATCGGGTTACCAACAGGGGTCCAGGTACTAGAGCTTTTAGAGGAGCGTTCAGCCAAAGAAAAATCTATAGTTAACCTAATGCTAGACCAACTGGACAACACCTCATCTTTGGCAGAGGGGTTACATACAAACGGTAAATTTATTTAAATTTAATTATGATAAACATTTACCTTAATTTAACTTATCTTTATCAAATATTTTTAATTTTTGATGTCCAAAAACAAAAAGATTATTTGCATCTTATGTACTTTTCTGAAATTGCTGAAATTAACCACTGTGAAAAAGTATGAGCACAATAATGTATCTTGTGTTTGAACCACTGTCTTTTTCTTACCGGAGATATAGTAGAATTAAAAAATTGTATATTATTTTAATTTTTAATTTATAGATTAAGTTAATTTGTTTTTATTTATAAAAAAGTAGTGTTAATTTATTTGGAAACTGAGTAATAAAATTAACCGAATGAAATATAATTTTCTAAGTTTTAAGTGTTCTATTTTAAAAATTTAAACATTGCAAAAAACAATTTTTAAATAAATTTATTTTACAATTTTACATTTATAAACAAAATATTAAAGTGCTTAATTAACATACACAATTAGTAATTTATATATACATATATATAGTTACGCGTAATTAAATGTTTAATTTAAGCATAATTTAATTAAATAATTGCATTTAATAATTTATATTTATTTTTTTAAAACATTTGATATTAATTTTCTAGTTTTATTTAAAAAGTTATTCAATAATATTTATTTTAATGATTACTTTTTAAAGGCGGTTTAAACCAGTTTTTCGAAAATTGATTTGGTGAGCTGCACGGTTTCCGTCATATTATTTTTTTGCAGTTACAATAATGGATGATGGTATAAAAGCGACCTTTAAACTTGTGTTGGTTGGAGATGGTGGTACTGGAAAAACTACTTTTGTGAAGCGTCATATAACAGGAGAGTTCGAAAAGAAATATGTTGGTATGTTTCCCTAAATTTACTTAATTAAAATAATTTAAGCAACTCTGGGTGTGGAAGTACATCCATTAGAGTTTCATACAACAGGGGGGAAAATCAGATTTAATGTGTGGGATACAGCTGGACAGGAAAAGTTTGGTGGTCTCCGTGATGGTTATTACATTCAAGGAGATTGCGCCATCATTATGTTTGATGTCACCAGTCGGGTTACTTACAAAAATGTTCCTAACTGGCACCGAGATTTAGTTCGTGTTTGTGAGAATATTCCAATTGTTTTATGTGGGAACAAAGTGGACATTCAAGATAGAAAAGTGAAAGCCAAATCCATCGTATTCCATCGGAAGAAAAATCTTCAAGTTTGATTTAATTTTACCTATTAATATTTTATAGTACTATGATATCTCTGCAAAGTCTAACTACAATTTTGAAAAGCCTTTTCTTTGGCTTGCGCGAAAGTTAGGTGATGCTCCCAATTTGGAGTTTGTTGAAATGCCTGCAATGCAACCACCTGAGGTCAATATTGATCCCAATCTTATTTTGCAATATGAACACGAAATTAGAGTAAGTTTTTCTAATTATTTAATTGCCTTTTTAAACAGATGGCTGCTGATGCTCCTTTGCCGGATGATGGGGATGAAGATTTGTAGAGTTTCCTTTGTTCAAGATTTTTACTTGGTGTACTGTTCAACAAATGTTTGTGCATGTATTATGTATTTTGATTAAATTTTATTGAATCTTATGTTGTTTTTAACTCTTGTTCAATCGGTGATGTTGCGTTAATGTTAGTTATCTAATTTAAAATATTCTGTTTGTCACGGATAACTTATTTTCAACTTTGTATGATCTGATGAAAAAGGTTGCGTTACATTAAAAGTATCCTTATAAGAATGTTATTGTAGTTTATTTTTGTATTAAATAGGTATAACCATAATCAAGGAGTCAACTGGTTAATGACATGTTCATCTTATGGGTTCTATATCGTCTATTGTAAAGTGTTTCATATTCTTCATTTGAGAACAAAAGCAGCAAAATATAAACAATTAATGTTGGTGGCAGAACCACTATCAATTCCTATTTCACATAGCATTCCGAATAGTCAACTGTTTACGGTTTTCAAAGTCATAGGAATCTATAAGTCCCGACTGTCATTGTTTCCGAAAAGGCGTAAAGATTGTTCCAAACAGCTTACTACCCTTCCAATTGAATGGGTATAAATACAGGGAATATATCTAAGACAGCACAGCATTTGTCGTGGAATTGCAAGTCATTATGGACTTGGTAGGTAATGATCTTTCCCGTCGAATCCCTTGATACAGAAGAAGTAGAATAAACGTATCGAATAAATCTGTTTATGATTGCTGATCCATTAGGAGTTCAGATTTTGTCTGTACGCAGAGGTACTGTGCGAACTAATGAGCAAATGTTCACCTTCGTGCTTTTTCGTATCCGAAATAGGTTGGAAGGTCTTCCAAATTCAACAGCAGCCAAATAAAACTGACCATTTACTTTATTCGATGACCTACCATAAGGAGTAATTGAAGGGTCCAGAACGCAAATTTTTTTACATTGGGGAGCGCGATGTTATTCAATACAGGAAAATAAGAGGTGTAATGACATTAACTAGACTGTCGGATTTTTTAATAAGGTGTCTTAACCCCGTTTGCATTTAATATACATGTACATTAATATATTTTAAGTGTATACCTTCAGTCATTTGTTAAAACAGAATGCCAACTTTACCACTATCTTGTCCCTGATTTATGGCATCTTGGATCCGGGATGACTATTGAGACAATATTATCGTAATTGAAAACCGAGACTGCATAAATATTGTACAAATCCTTGTGATTATCATTATACTGAGTTTTTGGAAGAGTCCTTATCTGTAATACTAGTGACCAGTTGAATGAATTCAGTTCATATTGGACTCCGGATAGGTAATCTCTGTTTATCATGCCCTGGTTTAATGAAGTGATATCATCTTATCTTTGGTAATATAATCCTACAGATACTAGGTGAGCTAAACCTTCATAATTTCTCAATCGTATTAGGGTCCAGAAGAGGATTTAATTTTGATTAATTAGAAAATATAGCTTAGTTTTTATATCAAACAGCTTTGTCCCCATCTGTGAAACATGGTCATTTAAAGCAGCCACAATTGGGGGACAGAGCTACATCTACAACATTTCCATGTTCGAGTAGCATTCCGAATTTATATGCGGCAACGCTAATGTTCACTATGCAATTTTTGGGAGTTCACGGACCCAAAAGTCCAACCGGATACATACGGTAAATGGACTGCCTTTAGGCATCTTGGGTTTATCCTAGCACCCACGAAAGCAGAAGCCCAATTATATGCCGTACGCTGGGTCTCTGCTGTAGCAAAGCTGCTTATGAGCACAGTCCAGGATGCACCACATGAGAGAGGAACGGTCAGGAGTATCACCATCATTAGAATTTGAAAATTAATAAGCATAAGTCAAACCCTCAGGATTATTAGCGTTGAATTAACCCTCACTAATAATAAATAACTAAGACTGTTTTACGTTACCTAAATTTGTTTAAAAGTGCGTAAGCTCCTAAATTATGACTTGTAAAACAATTTTATCTACACCAACTTATAAGCAGTTGGTAAAACAACTCAAATATGTTCACATGACCAACGGGGTACACCTAACCGATTTCTCTATAAATTAATAAAAAACAGCACATTTTCCCGACTAACAGTTTATGGTATCTACAATTTTCGAACTCTGATTCTTGGTAATATAATATAAATAGAATTAAAACTATATCTCCATCAGTTTCAAGCTAATAAACAATCTTTAATGATCTCCTTTCACCATTCATAGGAGATGGCATCAGGATTTCTAGGGAAAATGTTTCCAAACCAGAGGAATATACGTTGTCGCATCACTAGTAACGGAATATCATTATTAAATAAAACAACACTTGAGATAATTTTTAGAATTAAGTATAATTAATCGAAAAATAAAAATTACATTATATTAAAAAACACAATGTACTAATGTAAAATAGATGTTTAATTCTTCAAAATTAAGATTAGCTATATCTTGAAAGTTACAGAGCCTGTAATAGGATGCAATTCACAATCAGTCGAAAAAATAAACTGTAACCACGTCAAACGTAAGTTTCATTTTTTGATTTGAAATAACTCAACGTTGAATATCGAATCGTAGTCAGGTGGCTACGTGAAAAAAGCGTTTCGACCGACATTAATCTTCACAATATTTTATTCCAAATCTTCAATTAACCTAAACTAAGTATGTAGAAAAAATAATTACCTGATCATAAACCCCTATAATAAACAAAAGCCATCAACTAGATTAAAAAATTCAAATCCAAAACCTTCTGGATAGTAATAACGTCAAGATACGTGTAAAATAATAATTTTACACGCAACCCGTATTTTAAGCAAGTTAAAAAGTACAAAAAGACAAACACTCGCCGTCAATACTCATGTATAATCAAGTAAGATAAAATTATAACACTTTATTTTTGAGTTTTGTGTATCCATGACAAGGCATAAATAAGCCGAGCTGAGATAAAAATTTATCAGCTGAAAAGAAATGTTCTTTCCGCGCAGCCCAGAGAAGAAAAACAAGAATATTATATATTCGGTAAAAACTAAGCAATCGTAAGAAATAGTTGCTATTTAAAAATTTAATTAATTTAATAAACACATTTAATGTAAAGTAAAAAATCGATTATTTGTTATTTTTGTTTGTAATAAAATTCAGCACAAAAAATAGCTTATTTTTTAATTATATTAAATAAAATAAACAATACATATTTAACTAAATATATTTTTAGTTTTTTTAAAAACCTCTTTAATTAAAAATAATAGTCAATTTAACTAATTAATTATTGTCACGTTTTAAAGTTATTTTTTTCTTTAAATTCCTTTATTGTTGAATAAAACTCCGCCTAGTTTGGATTAGAAATAATTCAATTTAGCCTTTCTCAACCCTGGATAAAGGGGGAGGGTTTGAGCGCACAAGGTTAGCAACCTGGCTTCTTTAAAAAAAATATACTAATGCGGAAATAATACACGAGGACGCCATTCCGACAAACAACGGTAACAAAGTGATTGCATGTATCTGGATAACAAAGTTACACAAACAACAGGGTTGAGTGAAAGCCGAAAGGAAGCTCAATCTTTAATTTGTAGAATCCTTAATGCCAAGAAGACTTTGTTATTGTTGTTGATTTTTGTTGTAATTATTGTCCTATTGCCCCATGCTTATTTTAAAGAAAAAAGGTTTTTGTATTATATAATTATAATATATTGTTGAATAATAGGGAAACAATATTTTAATAACTATAAAAAGTATGATTTTGTTATAATAAAACATCAAAATTAATTAATTAAATTAACTAATATTTTTAAATTTTGAAACCACTAATTACTTTATATTTGTTTGTTTTATTAACCTTAAATAGTGTTATTATTATAGTTATTTACTATTCCTCTTATTTTTCTTATTATTATTGTAGTTATTGTTGTTATTTTGAAACAATAAGTTACATGATATGTACATAATATAATAAACAATTCATAATTTTTTTTAGATTGTGGAACGGACAATAAAATGTGCTAAAAATTGATATGCGTATGAAATATTGCATATATATATACTTGTAAAATGTATATGCTATTATTTTTAAAGTTTTAAATTATTTTATAGCTATTTTTTATGATTTTGTTATATCTACATCTGTTTTTTAAATTCCGTACATTTATTTTAAATTTAGTTTTAAATAATAATAATAATAATAATTGTTGGTAAATTGCACTTTTTATTTGCAGTCTATTCAATTTCACATTTGCGAAAATATAGAACTTAGGAAACCACCGGTTTTTATAAATTGCTTTAATGTCTTTTAAAGTATATTTAATTGCGGTTTATTAAAATATTTTTTTTGGCATTACAACAAATTAGTAGAATAACTTAAACGTATCCTAAAAGTTAGGAAATTGCAGCTATTATTTTTGTTTGTAGTTTATAGTAATTGGTTATTACTTGTTTATTATAAGATCATTAGTATATTTTTTGACTGCCAAAATTACTACTTTACTTATAATTGAATGAATCCACGTAAAAAGCAAAAATAAACATTTAATTTAAATTGGTTTTTATCATAATCTGGAATTATGTATATTATTTGTTGGAATATCCTAAAATTTATCATTGTACTGTTGAATTACTTATTAGTATTATATAACATTAGTTGTTAATTATTAATAGTTTGTATTTATTATAGTTCAAATAGTCAACTAAATTCGCATTTACGTATGCTAATAAATACAGTTTTGTAATAAAAAAAGTACAAACAAATAATTTATTATTATTTATTGATTTATCAGCATAATTTTTTAATTTTTATGCATAGTTACATAATAAGGCTTTTGGTTTAATATTTAAATTAAAATAGATTATTACTTGTATAAAAAATTAACTTAAAATTATTTTAAACTAAATGTGATTAAGTTAGATAACAAACATAATCCAAAGTTAATTTATTTTAAAAATAAATGTTAACTAAATAATTTTTTATGCATAAGTCTGTAGCAGTGAAAATCGACAAAGATAATTTGAAGTTGCAAATAATAAACAATATTATTTTATTTTATCAAAAATTAACATTTAATTTTTGGGAATTAATTTTCTTTGAATATTAACAATTTTTGTTTGAATGCATCAACGGTACATACCAGTGGGAACGGCTATAAAAAGAACCGTTCCCACGCCGTTAGACACTTCCGTTACGTCTTGTTCTTTCGCTTCCATTCGGTTCCATTTTGGTTTTCTTTTGGTCTTTTCCACGAACTGATCCTGTAGTTTGGCAATAAACGTTTCCAGTCCCGTTTTTGCGTTTTTATTTATTACTATACGTAATCAGTACAGACGTAAGGTATTGGAGGGAAATTACGACTAGGCAAACACACGCAATCTTTGACAACAAGCAATGCTGCTTTTTATATCAAATCGCCCTCATTTAGCGTTTAGTGAATTCGGCTACGTGACCAGCAACTTGGAGTCAATTCGCTAAAAGTCATTAATAAATAAACAATTATTTAAAACGTTTTTAAAATTTTGTTAGCAATAGTGTTAATAATTTAATCGTTGTTAATTAAAATTTTTACAACAAACATTTTTTAGCAGGTACACATTAGTAAAAACCAATTAAAGCTCTTATTTAGTGCCGATAGCGAATATCAAACCAATTTTTTTCTAGTTTTAAGTTTAAAGTTATATCATTTCTGGTACGTTGTTAAAATTTTTTAAATAATTTATAATAAAAATTAACAAGCTTGCTTTATGAAAATATATTCTTAAAAGTAATAATCAAAACACTTACTAAAAAATAATATTATTGTTATAAAATACTGCTAATACAGTGTAAAATACATAAAATGCAAATTATGTGTTCTGAAAGCTACTTATCCTAAATTGTTTATTATTATTATTATTATTATTATTATTATTATTCCTTTTAATCCGAATGTTTAAGCAGTTCTCAGGCAGCTTGTCAAACTCAAATCTTTCTGTGGTGCTAATGGGGTATACCCTAAAGTTCTAAAAAAATGTACTGAAATACTGGCACCTCACTTATCCCATATCACTACCCTCTCCTCAAACTCTGGTTATCTTTTACTCATTTATTAGGCCAATATACAAATAGGGTTCTAGATTTATTCCTGATAATTATAGACCGATTAGTATTCTTTCTACTGTAAGTAAAATAATAAAAAGGTTAATAAGGATTCATTTATTAGATTTTATTCACAAGTACAAAAAAATTAATTCTGCCCAACATGGTTTTATGCCCCATAGGTCTTGTCTCATTAATTTAACAACCTATACAGATAGTATCACTAACTTACTAGATTCAAGGCTATTAGTAGATGCTGTTTATTTTGACTTTGCAAAAGCGTTTGACAAAGTACCTTATAATTGACTTTTAAATAAGCTAAGATTAATTGGCATTATTGGGCAAATCCTTGCTTAAATTTTTAATTTTGTTACCAATGGCTTTCTCAGTGTCTGAATTCGTACAGATTTATCCCTTTATTGTCAAATTAGTTTAAGGGTACCTCAAGCGTCAGTACTAGAACCTTTATTGTTTATTATATTTATCAGTAATTTACCAGTAGTAGTTCAGTTTAACATTCTGCTTTATGCAGATAATATAAAGATCTGGGGTTTTAACCCCAATCTACTGCAGGTCGACATCACTAACATTTATGAATGGATTGCCAAAAATTCTCTACTACTAAATTTAGGTAAGTGTAAGCATACGTCCTTTGGTGAGCCATCCGGGAACATTTTAATGCTCCATCACGACTCCCAACCGATAGAACTGCTTAAGACTATAAAAGATCTAGGAGTATTAATGGACTTTACGCTTAAGTTTATAGGTTATGATACTAGAGCAATTTAAATTTGCTACCAGTTAATTAAATTTTTTAAAAGGAATTTAGGTAGGCTCTTTCCTGGATGTGTTTGTCTGCTATATATGCTTTATATCAGGCCTTCCAGGTTACTACTCCTACTCCTAAATCAGACTCATACAATTTCCAAAAAGTACAAAAGGCAATCTCTAAATCACCTAGGTCTTTAAAGTATCTGCCCTATCAAGATAGGCTCATCACTCTAAAACTGTTTCCCTTTATGCAATAAAAGGCTTCGGTGTGATCTTATTTTGGTATATCAATTTTTATTATCTGGCTCCTTCCGACCTTTTTTTCGTTAGCCAGAAACTCTTACAATGGTTATAATTTCAAACTGTACAAACCCAGAGTGCATTTCAAGCTAAGAAGCCATTACTTCTTTATAAAGTTATCAACGCCTGGAATAGTTTGTTTCCAAATGCAATTAATGCCAAATCTGTTACGTCATTTAAAACTGTATATGATTTCTATACCCTCTCTAATTTTACATAATTCTAACACAATATCCCTCAATTGTTTAATATTTTATTTTTTTAAACTTTGTTTAATTTTTGATTTCTTTTTACACAATATTATTGATACAATCGAACCAAGGATCAAAAGGAACTAGTGAACCAATCTGTTACTTGTAACCTGTATTATTGTTAATACAACAATTTTTTTAAAAACATACTTATTCAAGTAATAACATGTTGACAAACTAAATAATTCCGTTTAATTGCACAACATACAATATTGTATAATAAATATAATAAAATCATAGTTTTGTTAAAGTTTGTTGTTAATAATAAAAAATTATAGAGAAAGTTAACTAGTTTATAATCAACTTAAACTTTAACGTCAAAACTTATAGAAAATACAAAGTATATCTAATTTGTTTTGACTACTAAACAGTTTCTTGTATAATTCGCTACAAAATATTAAATAATAAGTGCAATCGTTTTTTTGGTAACTACTTGACTGAGGTATTTGTGTATGATTTTAGTTGGAATATTAATGTAGTTTTATTTAATCTTAATTTTAACAAAAAAGTTAATTTAGATAAATATTTTTTAAAATTTTAATATGTTCATAGATGTTTTGTTTTATTATACAAAAATCAAAGTAAGTAAAATTAATGTCAGAACTATAAAATGACAGTGTAGCGGTAAAAATTGACGAAGATAATTTGAAGTCCCAAATAATAAACAATATTATTTTATTTTATCAAAAATTAACATTTAATTTTTGGCAATTAATATTCTTCGAATATTGACAATTTTGTTTGAATGCATCAATGGCATATACCAGTGGGAACGGCTATAAAAACAACCGTTTCCACGCTATTGACAACTTCCATTTTTTTTGTTACTTTGTTCCGTTTTGATTTCTATCTTGGTCCTTCCCACGATCCGATCTTGTAATTTAACAATAAACCTTTCCCGGTCCAGTTTTTGCGTTCTTATTTATTACTAAACGTAATCAGCAAAAACGTAAGGTATTGGAAGGAGACTACGACTAGGTTAACAACAAACGCAATCTTTGACGACAAGCAACGCCACTTGTCATATCCAAACCAAAACCCCCATTTCGCGTTTAGTAAAAAGGAGGCTACGTAGCCTGCAAACTGGAGTCAATTCACTAAAATGACAGTTTTAAAAATATAATTGCTTTTTACTCGTGTTATGTTTTAAATTATTTTTATGTAATATATATATATATATATATATATATATGTATATATATATTATATAAAACCCTTTTGCTTTAGGAAAAAGCATGGGGCAATAAGACAACAAGTACAGCAAAACAGCAACAACAATAACAAAGTTTCGTCAGCATTGAAGATTCTGCAAATCCCGAAAATTGCGCTTTCTTTGGCTTTTACTCAACCTTGTCATCTGGTAACTTTGTCATCCAGAAACGTTGTTGTTTGCCGGAATGGCGTGATCTTTTATTGTTTCTGCAGCAGTACAAATTTTTACAAAGCCCAGATTGCCAATTTTGCGCTCAAACCCTCCTCCTTTATCCAGGCCTGGAACTGGCTAGATTGAATCATTTCTAATCCAAACTAGGCAGATTTTAATTTAAATGTATCTAAAATTAATTTTGCAAACAGGTATTGCAAATATTTTAAAACAATTGTAATTTAGGTATAAATGAATTAGATTTTAAGGTAAACAATATAATTATGCTTTGAAACAAAAATACTACCGTTTACAGTAATTGAACTAATTTACTATTTAAGGATTAGTTTATACTTTATACAAAATTTATATAATGTTTACTATAAAAAATATTAAAGTAATAATAATAAATACAAAATAAAAAATTGAACAACAACAACAACAACAATCTTCTTTCTATCACTTCCATGATACTCAAAGCTCTTGTTTACAAAACAAATTCATTGAACTTTTTTACTTGAGTACAACTAGCTAAAAATAAAAACTTACTTATACAGTACACAAATTTGTTATATTACATTTATTATTATTATTAAATAAAAATGGAATGCTAATAATCCCGGGAATTTGAGTAATACGTAAAAAGCCCCAATTTCCAATGATAATAATATTCTTAACTGTTTCTCTTCCACATAGTGCATCTTGAACTAAATGCTCCTGGGCATCTAGATTAATAATAACAAGGACTTAATGCACAGCGGTATAACTGGGCTTTTGTTACAGCTGGTGGGTGCAAGTGTACACTCAGGTTACTTAAAAGGTATTTTAAAGTATATGTATACCCCTTGGGCTAAAGGAAATAACCTTGACAAAAAATCAGGTAGCCTCGTCAAACTTTGCGAACAGTGGCGACGTCCAGAAATACTGTTTATCAGCTAAAAAACTTTATTATTCTTCTACGTTTGCGTTACGCTTATTAAATCATCGAACTCGATCGTTTATATGCCGTATAAATATGGAAAATAGTGAAGAGGTGACCACGTCACCAACCAAAAAATGAGAATAAATGAAAATTATAAAAAAATAATTAGAAACAATATTTCATCTATATTAACAATTTTTGTTTGAATAAGTTTATTACGAGTTTATTTTGATATATTTAATTTTATAATATTCCTTAACGAATAATAAATCCAAAATACTTTTGTCTGCAATAATATCAACATCCAAAAACGTTGTTGTTTGCTGGAATGACGTCATCTTTCATTGTTTCCGCATCAGTATAAATTTTTACAAAGGCCAGGTTGCCAACCTTGCGCTCAAACCCTCCTCCTTTATCCAGGCTTGGGACTGACTAGATTGAATCATTTCTAATCCAAACTAGGCGGAGTTATCATTTCTAATCCAAACAAGGTTGAGTAAAAGCCGAAAAAAAGCGCAATTTTCGATTTGCAGAATATTTAACGCCAACGAAACTTTGTTATTGTTGTTGTTGTTTTGCTGTAATTGTTGTCTTATTGCCCCATGCTTATTCTTGAAGCAAGGGTTTTGTAATAATAATAATAATAATAATAATATCAACATATTATTAAAATAGGGTTGTTTCAGGTAGCACTAAAATTAATAAAATTTTTTTTTATATTTGACGCTTCATTTTAACGTAAAATTATAGAGCATTAAATACTTAAAATATTAAAAATGTATAGCCTGTAGTGTAAGTTGAACTCATGCCTACCCAGGTCTAAGTCCAAGCTAGCGGCTGCATCAGGCCAGCCCGGCTTCAACATATATATATATATTGAATGTGCATTTAACATCAATTTTAACGATTACTTATTGTTCATTTTTAATGAAATTAAGCACACAAAATAATAATGGGTCAATTATTATCAAGATGATGTAACTTCAACTTATTATCCATGTTTATATAGAAGTAGCTTTTTAAAATATGCTATTTTGGCAGATTCATCCTTTTTCAAATAAATATTTCTAAGTATATATAAAGGAACTATTAAGTACTTGATATTATTTTTAATTTTCAATATTTATTTTTAGGAAACAATTGGACATTACAAATTAATTTAGATTTGATACTTTTATAAATGTTTGCGTTAATTTTGAAATGATAGTATATATATATATATATATACAACTCCTAAGCTAATTAGTGTTAAAAATGTAGTTATTAAAGTAAAACATCTGTAGCAATCACATAACTCAAAAAAGAACTCACTTTAATCATGTTATATACAATATTATATAATAAGTAAAATACGGTGCATTTTGTTAATATCTACTCTCAATATAAAAAATAATTGCATAAAAGTTAAACTTTTCAAAATTACAAATTGGGTAAAATTATTAATACAATATATAACGTCAAATATAAAAAAACAGAACACATGGAATATTTTTAGTTACCAAATCATTGATTAAATAATAAAAAACAAAATGTTAAATTATTAATGTGATTGCCTTTTTTTAACTACTTGATCAAGGCGGTTTAAAATGCTGTCGATGAGATTGTTGATATATTTGTGTTTAATCTTGTATTAAACAACAAACTGAATACAATCACACAAATCCTCAATTTCAGTTTGCTTATTGAGGTTGCGTTTTAGCATACTAAAGAAATTTTTAATAACATTGATATTCGGGCTGTTTGGTGGCAATTGAGTGAAAGATAGTTTTTTTGATTTTATCCCCTCTACTGTTTAAATGTAAATATAAAGCAAATATAGTGGACTTAGATAAATATAACGTTACCTTCTTGGACGCATAACATGGAGCATTGTCTTAAAAAACATTAGTAAGCCTGGTGTGACTGTGTTGCATTTCATTATAAAAAACTAACTTTATTAATGAAACAATATGTTTACTATCTAAGGTACCGGATATAATTTTCTATTTAATAAGTTCATTATATTTAATACTAAACCAACACATCATTTGTCAAGGGTGGGTTTTTTTTTCTAACTACCAAAAGTAAATGTTTTGTCAATTAGGCCCGCGTAGTAACTTATTTTTGTATCCAAATGGTTTATCCCAAACTATTGTTTTATCAGCAAAATATACAAAACGCCAATAAGACAATCTTCATTTAATCCACTTGTTATAAAACATAAATCTACATTTTTTTTGTTTTTTATTAATAAATGGTTTTAGTTTTGGCGATTCACGTGTTAAACCAAATGTTCTTGCACGGCTTCTCACCGTCAAATAACTAAATTTAAGTAAATTATTTTTTACAATATTCGAAATAAGCTTGTTGCAATTTTTTTTAAATTTTATTACATTTTTTCAATTATCGGTCTTACTTGTTTTTCTTTTTCTTTAACATAATTATAGTTTCTTGGTTTTTGTCTATTCAAAACACAAGATATTGTTGTAAGACTTACTGTATACAATTCCGCTAATTGTTTTGGCAAAAATCCATAGTTTTATAATTTTTTAATAACATGGTGTTCATTGTCATTAAGATGGTTATCTTTTCTATCGTTGGTATTCATTTTACAGAACAATAACAAATAAGGGAATTAATCTGATTATCAAGGTTAATTATCATTTAAAATAATAAAAAAAATTTGGATTACCAAAAAAAAATTTATTTAAAAAAAATAATAATAACTTTTTAAATATATTTTTAAGTAATTAAATTTTAATTTAAATAGTATTATGACGGTACATCTGGATCAAAGTTAAATGTATAAATTTTACCTATTAAACGTTGTTTATTTTTAATAAATTTAAGCACACAAATTAATAATCAACCAATTATTATAAAAATTATATAAATTCAACTTATTATCCACGTTTATATAAGCGTTGTTCTTAAAATATGCTATATTGGCCGACTTAGCGTCTTTAAATAAATATTTCTAAATAAATATAAAGCACTTATGACATATTTTACATTATTTTATTAAATTCTTAATATTTATTTTTACTAAAAAATAATTGGAGATAACAAATTAATTTAGATTAATTTTTTTCTGAATTTTTAACACTAATTTATTCAGTGGCTGTATATATATATACATTTTTTCAACATTTGGTTTTTTTAAAATGTTTGTTACGCATGATTGCTGACGCTTCACATAATGGTTTTTGTTTTATTGTGTTTCCAAACATGAGTATTTACATCTGACGTTAATTTTTATACAATTAATTTACAACTTTTTTTTCTACTAAAATTGATTTTTTTCAATATAACGGTATTATTGTTAACCCCTTTTTATTTAATAATATTTTTTTCATTTTATACATTATTGTTTCTAATTATTCGTTTTAAAACTTGTACGAACTGATAGTTTTAAATAATAAAAAATTAATATGTCAAACGTGTTAAAAACAAATTGATGTTACGTAAATTAAAATTGTTTTACGTTGTTTTGACAAGTACACCTTTTTTAAATATATAATACATTTCTAGTTTTATATACATTAAATATAATAATTTATATAAATTATATATATATATATATATATATATATATATATATATATACATAATTCTATAAATTTTAAGCACTATTTTTTTATAAAAGTAATGAGGATTGAAAAGTGATAAATGCTGCATAATGTTGGACATTAGATATAGTAAGTTCAAAATTGTAATTATTAGTGCCAGCAGTAATACTGAAACTCGTGTCATATCGGGTTTCAAAATATCATTATAATTATTAATATGAATAATAATAATAAAATGTGACAAATAAAGTTTAGTTTGAAACGTAATTAAATAAAATAAACAAATTTTTAATAAATAAAATGTTGTAATATTTTAGTGTAAAATTGCGGAAGATTATAAAAAATTGAAACAATTCCAATATTAATATTATTATTATTATTTTACTATAATAATAATTATTATTACTTTTATTATTATTACTGTTATTATCATTATGATTATTATTGTTATTACTAAATTATTATTATTATTACTAAATTATTATTAAATATTACTGTTATTATTACTATTATTATTATTATTATTATTGTTATTATTATTATTACTATTATTACTATTCTTTTTATTATTATTATTATTATTATTATTATTATTATTATTATTATTACTATTATTATTATTAGCATTATCATTAATATTTGTATCTTGATTATTGTTTTATTACTATAATTATTATTAATTATTATTATCACTGTTATTATTTTTATTGTTATTATTATTACTATTATTATTATTATTCATATTACTGTTAATATTATAATTATTATTAATTATTATTATCACTGTTATTATCATTACTATTACTATTATTATTATTGTTATTATTATTACTATTATTATTATTATTGTTATTATTATTACTATTATTATTATTACTATTATTATAATTATTATTAATTATTATTATCACTGTTATTATTATTACTATTATTATTATTGTTATTATTATTATTATTATTACTGTTATTACTTTTATTACTATTATTATTATTACCATTATGATTACTCTTTTTCTTATTCTTATTATTATTATATTTATTATTGTTCCTATTATTATTATTATTATTACTTTTATTACTCTTATTAATATTATTATTATTATTATTATTATTATTACTTTTATTATTATTATTACTATAATAAAAATTGCTACTTCTATTATTATTATTATTATTATTATTATTATTATTATTATTGTTATCACTATTATTATTATTATTATTATTATTATTATTATTATTATTGGTAACAGTAAACAAAGCAGAATTATTTTAGATATTGAATGAATATCCACTTTCCAGTGCTTAATCCTCACCCACGTTCATGTTAAATTGCATATGTAGACATTCATGTTTCCAATAATACATTGGTTAAAAAATAGCACTTATTTGTACAATTGTAGGTGTTAAATTTTGCTATTTTTTATACTAGGATAATTTTTTACTATATTGATTTTAGTGCACAACGTTTTAGCTGTTTATTTTGTAAAAGGTGGGGGATACATCATTTTGAATATTTCTTTCACATAGAATATTTTAAAAAATAGGATTTATTAATATAATAATAATAATAATAATAATAATAGTAATAATAATTATTATTATAAATAATGTTATTATTATTATTATTATTATTATTATTATGGAGCTGTTATTGTTATTATTTTTGTTACTTTTATTATTACTGTTATTATAATTATAATTATTACCATTATTATTGCTCATAGATGTAAAAAATTAAAAAACATTATGATAGTACAGTATAATTTTAAAATAGAAATAATCAAGTAAACGTCTTAATATATTGGCTTTCTTTCTATATTTCTACTTCCAATTAACAAAATATTAGTTTTATAATACTCAACGGTGTCACACACTACTATTGACGCAGCTACGGGAAGAAGTTTTATCAGTTTATATACTTTAAGAAATATGACAACTTAAAAAACATTATATATATATATATATAATCAATTTGGTTTTTAATGTTTATTTAAGTAAGAGTTAGATACTTCTAAAATAAATAACTAAAACAGAATACTGGAAAGTATTACAGTGCGTCCATTTTTACACTACAATAATAAAACATTGTATATATATATATATATATATATATATATATATATGGTACATAGGAAATTAGACAAAGAAGATATTAATCACCAAATGTGAGACGACCTTCAATTATTTTGTTATGACGCTATCGATAATCCCAAGACAAAAATTGCATCGATTTTGACATGTTGTTGCTTCGCCCAATTTTTATAAATGCTTTCCAAATTTAAAAAATGGCAACACTAGTGACTCTTTTGTCTAACTGCTGCTGTCATTTGACCGTGTTGTTTAGACGGCATTTAGCAAAACCACACAACGAGTCGGCACTTTTTTAAATGTTGGCTACTTTGAATGTTGTGATGAGAAACATTGTCGTCGCTAAGATACCGTCTATCGGTCAGTTATTCTATTATGTTTATTGTGCTGGGAACAGTAATCAACTTGTTAGAACGACATATCTCTGTACGTGAGGGCTATTCGTACTTGTGGCTCTCTCTCGAAGTATTGAAAAGAAATAGTAATAGTAGTGGGTTCCTAAGTATGTATAACTTAATGCAATCTCACGTATCTTAATTTTTGACTTGCCAAATTGCAAATTGGATGAGAGGAAAGAGATGGTTAGAAAGAAAACGTCCTTGGATGGATGGCCCTGAAGATATTAAAGTTATTTTGACTGGGATATTATCATGAATCAGTAATCAATTTGTTAGAACGATATCTCTGTACGTGTTGGAAAACTATAAGCACAAGAGAGCAACTACTAAAAAAAAGACCATGCAAATTTAGAACTAATAAAGGCGATCCTACCACTATTGTTATTTGGAAGTGGGGAACAAGCTTTTTATTAATTACGAATTTTTCGCACATGGGGATGTTTATACAGGTGTAGCAATAAGTCTCCGTTTCTACCTTCTATGTGGTACATGCTTGTATCTTTACTGAGGCTATATGGATCATGGACCGAATTTACACAGGCATAAATGAAGTTTCTGCTTTAATAGTTGAATGCAAGTATACCCGAGAATTAAAAAGAGTACCCCAGGACACTTTATACAACCGTTGTACTAAAGGAAATAACATTAACAAAAATTAAGCAGCACAGTCAATGTTTTCGAACTTTGGCGTCGTCGCAACGGTGATACCGTCTATCAGTCAGTTATTCTATTATGTTTATTATGCTTATCATCATTTATTTTGGTTGGTGACGTGGTCACCTCTTCATTATTTCCCATATTTATACGACATACAAACGATCAAATTCGATGGCTTGATAGCGTAGCAAATGAAGAAACCTTCAAGTTTCTTGGCTGGTAGACGGCATCCTTGTGACGTCGCCACTGTTCCTAAAGATTGACGAGGCCACCTGAATTTTTGTCAGGGTTATCTCCTTAGCCAAAGGCTACATATAATATACGTATACATTTAGATACCTTTTAAGTAATACTGGGTGTATGTTCACTTGCCACCCACCGTAGCGGGCCAGTTATATATTGCACTCGGACCCTGCTTTTATTAGTCTAGATGCCTAGGGGCACCTAGTCCAGGATGCACCGCGTAGAGAAGGGACTAACGATTAGGGAATATCACCGTCATTGGAAATTGAGACTTTATAAGCATTACTCAAATCCTCAGGATGTTATCCAATCATCAGGGATTCAAACCCATGTCCACCGAGGTCAAATCGAGCGCTGTATCGCTAGACCACCCCGGTACACAACTCCCATTCTATATTTCACAATGTTTATTTTTTGCAGACTGCTGATATACCTTATACCTTATGGTGCCTTTTGATATTTAAAAGGATGTGTATTTACACTCATTTGCTAAAGCAGAAGTCCAGTTATATCTCGTTATTTTCTAGAATGGACCATATAGGCATAGAGAAAAACAAGACTATCATCATCATTGGAAATTGAGATTTTATAAAATTACCCAAATTATCAGGAATATTAGGTACAAGTAGAGAATACAAGTCCATTACTTTGAATTATATATATATATATATATATTATACAAAACCCTTTTGCTTTAAGAATAAGCATGGAGACAGCAGGCAACAATTACAGCGTGGAAACAACAATAACCATTACAAAGTCTCGTTAGCATTAAATATTCTTGCAAATCGAATTGCCGCTTTCTTTGTTTCAGCCTTGTCATCTGTGCTGCATCGAAACGTTGTTGTTTGCCGGAATGACGTTATCTTTCATTGTTTCCGCAGCAGTATAAATTTTTACAGAGGCCAGGTTGCCAGCCTTGCGCTCAAACCCTCCTCCTTTATCCAGGCTTGGGACTGGCTAGATTGAATCATTTCTAATCCAAACTAGGCGGAGTATATTTTATTTTATGTTTTGCTATTTTAAGTGTTTTGACAGGAAACGCACATCTTTCAGCAGTGGAGAGTTCGGCGAAGCTGGTAGTAGAATTCGAACCCCCAAGCCCACCAAGGTCCATTAATAAACATATCTACTTGGTTTTAACGAAGTCTTTAAATTAAACCATTTATTCACGTTTCTATAATTTGTAAAAAATGGAATAATCATATTTGAGAATTTGTATCATAGAAAAAAAACCACGCTAATTTTCAGTTCTAAATTTCATTCTATTTTAACCAAATTTGGAACTAACAATGGTGAAGTTATACATACATACATGTCTTCTTCTTTTTCAGTTTTTCTTCCTTTTATAAAAAGTCGCTGTTTGTAGTCAATTTTTTCCAATCTAGTTTTGTATTAAACCAATTTAAAGCATTGTGACCATTAAGTGATTTTGATTTGGGATTGTTTTACTGCTGGATGCCTTTTTCGGCACTACGAACGCCGCTCCATTTTCCCGGCGTGAAATTGTCTAGATTAGTTTATTTCTGGTTCCTTTTAGGTAGAGTTACAAGGACACACATCTATAGTTTTATATTCTTGTTCTTTTTATTATATTTATAAAACGCATTTTTCAGCAGTGGTTATTCTAGCAAAGCCAAATGTGGGTCCCACATTTAGTGGTTCAGTGGTGGGATTTGAACATGTACCTATCTAGGTTTAAATCGAAATCTGTACCGCCATACACCTCGGCGAAGTTCTAGATGAGAATCTGAATTTGGTGCGGGGAGTGACACTCAAGTTCATGCTCAATCAAAATCTATTGCAGCTTTGTGCAACTAGACTGTATATTTTTATTACTACCGAATTTTGTCATCTTTAACAGTTGTTCAAAATTAACTCCATTTTTTAGAGTGCATACCCAGACTTAGGTAGTAATAATAGTGACAATAACAGTTAGCAATAACAGAAACTAAAAAATATTTACAAATAATTGACTTGCAAAAATGGGCCCTCCCTTTTCTTAACACGTAGATTTTCATAATGCGGACATGAGTTCGAATAATGAATACGGACCTTCATTTATTACAGTGGTCACTTGCAAAACATATATTTCTCGTGAAGCATTTAAGCAATAATAAAAAATAAATAAATTTTATTATTTTTATATCACAGGTTTGTTTTTGTTTTATATAAAATAAAAGGTCAAGTGTTATCAAAATATAATTATATGAGCATGACCTCACAATTATATATATATATATATATAGTTTATGCGTGGGTGTAGTTTTTTAAATGTATCAAATTAAGCTATATGCAATTAAAAGTGGAGGCATTACCTAAAAGTATATTATGCACAAAATAGTTTGAACTTTTACAAAATTCACATAAATGTTTTTAATTATTGATGTAAATTGCAGGAATTATTATTATTATTATTATTATTATTATTATTATTATTATTTATTAAACAACTGATTTATTTACTAGATTAACAACTTTTTTATTTTCAACGTGTATTAACTACAATATGTGGAAAACAAAAATAATTTTGGTTAATATCATATGCGTAGGCGTATTTAAAATTTGTACTTTTAAACAGTTAATTTTGAATTTATTTTTGTTTTGCCCATAATCAAAAATAACGTGTGAATTAATCAACAAATTTTGCAAAAATTACCAGCTAACGATATTGCATTGTGCAATGGCTATTTTATTATAAATATTTAAAACTAAGTTCAAGTTACTTCCATTTTGTACATTTCTATTGGAAAATAACTACTAAATGTTTACATAATAAAAAAATAAAAAAATGTTTTCATATAGACTTAAAAAAATTTGAAATTATTTTGTTTTATTAAAAAAAAAACGTTTTAAAACTTCAAATAATAATAACGATATTATTATTATTATCATTATCATTATTACTATTATTATTATTATTATTACTATTATTTTTATTATTATTATTATTATTATTATAAATATTATTATTATTATTATCATTATTATTATTATTATTGTTATTATTATTATTATTATTATTATCATTATTATTATTACTATTATTATTATTATTATTATTATTATTATTATTATTATTATTATTATTATTATTATTATTATTATTATTATTATTATTATTATTATTATTATTATTATTATTATTATTATTATTATTATTATTATTATTATTATTATTATTATTATTATTATTATTATTATTATTATTATTATTATTATTATTATTATTATTATTATTATTATTATTATTATTATTATTATTATTATTATTATTATTATTATTATTATTATTATTATTATTATTATTATTATTATTATTATTATTATTATTATTATTATTATTATTATTATTATTATTATTATTATTATTATTATTATTATTATTATTATTATTATTATTATTATTATTATTATTATTATTATTATTATTATTATCATTATTATTATTAATAATAACAATAATGTAGCAGTTACAGTGTAGAAAATGTAACAACTATAGACACACTCACAGAATTATGTGAAATAAATAATCTAACCCGACTTTCAATTTTACAAAAATCGATCTCATTTCTAAAAATAGCTAATTAACTTGATACTTATGCAGTTACCTAATACGTTGAAGCAATTTAGAAAAAAAAATGCTTCAACCACTACTGAGCAATAAGCAATTGTTTACACAATGCTTTTTTCATTAGTTTTGCAGTTTTTTAGAAAATGAAAATATTGCAATTTCACTCATTCCAAATTCAGAAATGCTTATCAAACTGTATTAGGTGAAGATGTTATTTCATTCCAAACCAAGTTCACTTATCAATCAATATTAATAATACCTATTTACATCAAATACATTTTTAAATATTACAAAAGTTTGACAAAATTGCAATTTAAACGATGTTGAAATTGTTATTTTACGTCAGACGTTTAATTCTTTTTTATTCTTGATAAATCAATAATCGGAATAAATAAAAATGGATAATGTTAGAATTGTTTTTTTAAAAATTTTCTTCTAAACTATTTTTACCATTAGTCATAAGAATACAACATAACAAGTAGCATCTATTGTAGATTTGAAATGAATTATAGACAAAAAAATGAAATAGTCAGCGTATAGGAATGTAATAATGCACTATAAATAAACATGCTGTTGTCAAAACCAATGCATTATAATTTATTCGATTTTGTGACACTATTCAATTATATAAAGCACATCTAAGTTGTGTTAAAATATTTTTTAAACATTGTCTTAGCAGTATAAGTAAAATATATTTTATAAAAACTAATATTTTGTACAATTATCATTATAAGATTTAAGTCAAAAGAAAGAATATTGTTATAAATAATAAAAGCTTTACATTTTTTATATTTTAGGTAATCTTTTCGCTTTAGAATTATTTAAAAACGTTTAATTTAGTGGTCCCTACCTTTTATAACCCAATGTTGTAGAATTTGATTTTGCATTACAGTAGATAAATAAGCTTTTGTCAATATCAATGTAATATAATTCATTCGTTTTTGTGACACTATTTAATTATATAATGCACATTTAATTTGTACTCAAACATTTTTTAAATACCATTTTGGCAGTATAAGTAAAATATTTTATAAAATTAATATTTTATACCAATATTATTATCAAATGTTAATTTAAATTAAAAACAAAAATAATGACAGTTCAAAAAAATATCGAAAATAAGCTTGCTTGTAAATATTAGGTCGTTACAAAAATAATAGCCATTTGAAGTACTAGGTTTTGAAACGTTATTGTAATATATAATTTGTAGTTTATTTTGGGTAAATTGTGGCTTATATACTAAGTAATGTGTGCTCAGTAATCATTTGTAATTTATTTTCAGCTAAAAAATATTTTTAAAGCATACAAGGCCCTCAATGATGGATATGCTAAAACGTGACCTTCTTTAAGTACTGTTCAAAAAGTTTAAAAACTCATTATTCAGAAAGTGGAATATTATAAAATGATGTTATTGTGGAATGGGATGTATATTGAAATATTTAAATGGAAAGTACACATTAATATTGATAGAAATTTTAAATGTCCCGTTTCATTTAATTCCGAATTGGTTAAAACTAGCAATAATTATGACATATAGATAAGTATTTGTAATGATTTATTTCAACTTTGGTATAGATGCGTGCATCTGGAAGTGTATTCTTGTTAAACGATTAACATTTACAATAATGAACGTGCATTTTTTCCTGTTCAATTGTGTCAATTGGATCATTTCACATGTTACTGTTTTACTTTATACAATTCCATTCTTTTGTTTTCTAATTATACAACAAAATTTGTGTTTATTTTACAATTTTGTTTCATTATATACTACTTTGAATGTTTTACAGAAAACATCTTTCAGCCGTGGACATTGTTTAGCAAAGCCGAACGTGGGGGCCCGTATTTTAGTGGGTCGGTGGTGGGATTCGAACCCATGTCGAGTGCTGTACCGCTAAATCACCTCGTCAATGTTTTTCTAACCAATAAAACATCCAAGTAACGATGAACTCAATCGTTGAGTTTATTGTTACAAAATAAAGTACAATAGTGTGTTTATTTTTTCTACATGTCCATATTCGCCATCAATTGTATTTAATTGGTTAAAAATTACATGCACGTGATTGGTCTATTCTAGAACCAATAAAAAACATTTAATTAAATCATTACACAAGTGTATAAATTTGGAATAAAAATGGTTAGTTTTTCAATCATTTACTATGAAATGCACGATAGACTGCAGTAAACACAACGATATGCAAATGAATTATTCAGAAAATTATTTAAAACGCCATCTATCCTACAACGATGCTGGCAACATTGTACCTTCGTCCAAACGACTCAATCTAAACGAATGTTCTAGCAATTCTATGCGATTTATTGAATCGGATGAATTAGCCAAGTTGTTGGATGATACGCAAGATGCACTAATCAATCAACAAGCAACTTACTGCATTCCACTTGTTTTGGATATTCGGGCGTTGAACGAACAGAGATGTGCTCAAATTAGGCATTCTATTGGCATTCCATGTGAATCGCGAATCAAATTGCGACGGTCGCTGCCCATATTGAACAACTACTTTCACGAACGCCAATTGTGCATTCAGTCGTGTTCGATATACGAACGTGTGGTTGTCATTTGTACACAAACGGGACCACATGAATCGGGATTGGTACATACACTTGTGAGCCTATTGTTTGAACATTTAGTCAATAAATTGCATTTGGATGCAAGAGTATTGAAAGGTAATTAATAATATATATATATATATATATATATATATATATATATATATATATATATATATATATATATATATATATATATATATAAAAATAAGCATGGGGCAATAAGACAACAATTATAGGAAAACAACACCAACAATATCAAAGTCTTATTGGCACTGAAGATTCTGCGCAATCAAAGATTGAACTTTCTTTCGGCTTTCACTCAACCCTGTCATCTGTGTAACTCTGTCATCCAGATACGTACAATCAGTTCTTTGGGTTGTTTGCCGGAATAGCGTCTTCTTGATTGTTTCCGTAGCAGTATACACTTTTTACAGAAACTAGGTGAATAACCTTGCGAGCTCAAACCCTCCTCCTTTATCCAGGCTTGAAACTGGCAAGATTGAATCATTTTTGATCCAAACTAGGCGGAGTTATGTATATATATATATAATTTACTACTTTAAATATTTTACGGGAAATTCATCTATAAACAGTAGGCATTTTATCAAAACCGAACGTAGACCCACATTTATTATTATTTGTCCAAATCAATTTTTTTTGTTAAAATTTAGATTACACAAAGTTATATCAACCTTTTAACCACTTAAATCAAGGGGTTACAAATACGAGTCATTACATTTATTACTTAACATTCTTGAGTAAATTATACATAAACGAATTTAGCAATCTTAAAAATTAGATACATTAAAAAATATATTTGACGTTATATTTGATGCTGATAATAATTTTTCTCAATCTTAGATTATGAGTCGGTTAATATTTTACGTAAATTTTTTATTAGTTACTATATTTATCTATAAAAATGTGCTTGTATTTTAATTTTTATTTAATATTGTATATTTTATAATTACGGTGACCCTTTTTCTTTTTTTCTATGTTTTGTGGTATTTGTTGTAATGGCAGTAATATCGGTGGTAGGATTCGAACCCATGTCCACTCAAGTTCAAATCGAGCGATGTACCGCTAGATCATCCCGGCACTATATATATAATTGGTAATGCTTGAATGTTTTACAAAAGCGTTTGTCAGCAAGTCAACAATTTAGGAAAGGGCTATACGAAAGCCCTTAATTGAGTAATGACACTCGAACCCGTGCCCAGTCAAGGTCGAGTTTAGCACCATACTATTAGACCAGGTCGGTTGAATGTGCGCAATTGTACACATTGTGGCTGAGTTGGTAAAAATTTAGATTCAAAACTGGGAGTTCCCACTACCGACACGGATGGGGATGGGATGAAATGCGAGCGAGCCTCCTCATCCAAAACTCTTCTAAATGTCCTCTTGCCAAAACATGTTTTCTGTAAACAGGTGTTAAAATTGGACCTGTTAAAATTAAAACATTGAACTCGATTGACTTACCCTACATTACATCAATATTACACTAAAATAACTATCAAACATATTCAAAACACCAAAAATATTTTTTTTTTACAAAGAGCATTACCAAATTCTCGCTTAGATTAAAAACCCAGAATTTACACATTTCGACTACTACATTATTGGCTTAAAAATAAATTATATTATAAAATATGTACATATATGCAAAACAGACATCACCAATTGTCCAAATTTAGTAATTCAAAGGATAGCCATGGCTTTTTATAACTTCCTTTAAACGCTTCAAGTATTGATAGTCTATATTACTTTGTTGAAAAAATATATCTCTCAAGTTGAAACAACAAAAATTGAAAATTAATAGTTTATTGACCCTGTAAGTAGTAACAACCAAATACGAACACTTATGGTTGAGTAGTTGGTAAGCAAAGTAAACGTAAAGGTAAAAGTTTTAAAAGGTACTAAAATGATGACTTCAATAATTGAAAATAAATTGATCAATCTCTTACTGTTTAAATTTTTGATAGTATGAATCGATTTTTGCAACTCTGGACAGTTATTGATACAATAACAATGGGTTTTTAAGGGATTATATGTTTTTAGAAATGTTATATTAGTATTGTCAGATTCACTTGAATAATAATTTACTAAATTTTCCAGTCAACCAGGAGCACTGTACAGCTGTTTCATCCTTATTTGGAATTATCAGCAGCGCATACCTTTCAAGTTTTACACACACATGAACTTGAACCCACGCCCTATCTGGTGTCAGGCCAGCGCCTTAAACCACTGAGCTACTGTTAATAATGCAGCTTTTTTTATGTGTTGTTTCTTAAAACTTAACAATAGGAAAGCTGAAGTGAATTAGTTCCAATCTTTTCGTTTCAAGTAGGACGTTGCAAAGCGGGCAGTCACTTGCCGTTCTATTGTTTTGTGACGTAAAAAGTATTTATTTTTAAAAACACACACTTAAGCCTTTGTCTTTTAGCAACATGACCTTGAGATTTACTGCGGGGGCGTTCTTTATCTAATGTTAAATATTTAAATGGAATTTATAACAATCAAAATTTGAAAATACTCTTGCATGTAGTAGTACTAGTAGTAGTAGTAGTACCGGATGTGAATGGCCTTATGTCATAATCAATGCACGTTGATTGATTAGCTTTTGTAACATCATCTGATTATGTTACACACATCTACTTCATTTTACTGAAACAAATTCTGAATAAGACCACATGCAATAATTGAGATATTTAAAAAGATTACTTGCTTAACAATGATTCATATTATCAAATATGTATACATATCTATAAATAGATCATGAAAACAAAAGTACTATTCATTCTAAAATTCTTGAATTATATATATATATATATACATCCAATATTTATAAATTTATTGTTTATAGTTTCTATGGAAATAATTTGTTAGCATTCAGAAAATAGGGTGAAACCAAACATGCCTGGTTATTATTTATGTTTACTCCTTTGAATATTTTAAAGAAAATCCATCTTTCAGCAGTGGACTTTTAGTGCCGGTGGTGGGATTCGGACCGGTGCCCACTCAACTCCAAATCGAGCGCTGTACCACTAAATTAGCCCGGTCACCTAAAACTACCAAAGGTGAAATGAAATCTCTGAATTACCCCATCAAAAAAATTAAAAAAAATTAAAATTATACTCATGCCTATAGCTTTTAACACGATATATATATATATATATATATCGAAACTGAAAATAGAAATTATACAAAATATTAATAGCATTGACACAACTTGAGTTTAGTAATTAGGACAAAAAGAAAATATACATTTTTTATTGAGTATTTTGTTGTCTATAATAGAAGAAGCCACTTGACAATTAAGCAATTACATATTTTCTAATTATTTGACATTATATTTTGTGTTGATAATTGTACTATATCTTTGACTATGAATTAATTACCATTTTTCTTTAATTTTTTAATTATTAACAACAAAATTTTATAAAACTATAATTGTATTCTATTCATTAAGCAATTAACTTGAGTTTGTAGACATGATTTTACTTAAATAATTACGTTTTTAAAGAAATTGTTAGAATTCTTAATTTTTTACGTTGTTTCTTTTACGCAATGTGCAATTAAAAAAATAATAAATCCATTTTATTTTGGCAAATTATTTTTTTTCCTAAAAATGTACATTGTCTTTTTTCAAAATAATTTGTTTAATTTTTATTAATTCTACTTGTAGCTGTTTTAAGTAGTAAGTGATATTTATTGACAAAAAATGGCTGCGTTACTCTAAATTACCATGGCTACATACCTAAAATTTTTTTATTTGTCATTTTTTTTATTTACTAATCTATTTTCATAAATTACATGTGCATATAAGTTCATTTTTATTTATGAATACATCAAGATACGAAGAGAATGGACTCTTAATCCACTATAATATTTTAGGGTATTCAGCACATGTTATTTATCTGGGACATATCTAACATATATTAATACATGCCTTAAATAACAATATTAATATTTGTAAAACATAATTTTTATTCATAATATGTAACAACATCCGTTGTAACAATAAAGCGAACTACTATCATCTATTAAAACCTAAAAATAAACATAGATAAATTGTTAAAAAAGAAATTTTGGACTAAAATACATAAATCTATAAAGAAAAAATTACAAACTTTACAATGAAAACAATTTAAATAACATTTACTGTTATTTATAGTTTTTTACAGTTGTTTTGAGTTTAAGTCTATTCAGGTGCAAATAAAATCTTTTGTAATTCGATGTTTCATAACATAAATGGTGTTCCCTATAAGCAGTATGTTATTTTATAACTTTATTATTTTGAATGTTTTACAAGAAACATTTTTCAACAGTGGACATTTTAGCGAAGTCAAACGTGGGCCCGCATTTTAGTGGGTCGGTGGTAGGATTCGAACTCCGATGCCCACCGAGGTTCAAATTGAGCACTTGATAAAAAACACATTCCATATTTAGCTAAAATATTGATCAATCCAAATATTGGTGACATTAAATTTAAAATGTTTTTTTTTTCGAATTAATTCGTGTTTTTCTAATCATTTTTGCTGTTTTTTGTTTGCTGTTTTTGTTTCAATTTATCAACAGATTAATTAATTCTGTTATTACTTCCTAATTATTTACTAGAGTTATTGACATAATCCAATCCTATATTGACCTACTAACATATTTGATAAAGTTCAGCACTTGTTACTTATTATAGACATACGTGAGGCTACATATCAATACCTTTTCCAATAATTTACTAATATATATATACTTATAATTTTATTCGTAATAAAATATTGTAATTACAATATACAACAACATTTGTTCTAGCAATAAATTATAATATCTCCGTTTATTCAAACTTAAAAACAAGCATATGCAATTTGTTAAAACAGAAGTTATATTGGTCAAAATACATTAACAAAGAAAAAAAAAGTTACAAACTTTGTAATGCCAACAATTCAAGTAATATGTCATTCTATTTACAACTTTTGCCAGCCGTTTTAAATCTGAGATTATCAAGGTACTAATAAAATCCTTTAAAACTCGTTTTTTTATAACACAAATAATATTCTCTATAAGTAATGCCCCATTTTACCAATTGTTCAACTACCAAAAAACAAAATTAATAACATTTAACTCCGGACTGTAGGGAATCAAATGTACAAAAGTCGTTTTTTTCCACAACAAGATTTCTCCAGTTTAAATAAATTAAATTTATAGTAAATAATAAGTTTTAATAAAAAAAACACATTGCCAATTCTAAAGTGTATCTTGGCGCATGATTTTAAACACGATTTTATTGCTCTAATGCATGTTGTTACAACTGAGATCGTTTATTAACATTTTTTTTACAAATTTCTTACTATTTAAACGGTGGTTAGTATGAATCCATTTTTGTTACTTGAGACATTTTATTACAACAACAAAATATGTATGCAACCAATTTTTTTTTACCAAAATATTTGTAATCTGTAGCAAAATTCGCATTATACATGACTTAGAAACGTGAAATCTAAAAGTTGCAAGAAACTGCACTCACTTTTTATTTTTTGTAAATCTTAAAGGGTTAACTTTTTCATTGTTTTTTTCCTTCTTTGCAGCAGATTTCAAAAATATAATTTAACAAAATTATCTATTTATCAATGGGTTTTTAAGGGATTTTTTGTTTTTTGGAAATGTTATAGGAGTATTGTCAGATTCACTTGAATAATAAAGTTACTAGGTTTTTAAATCAATTAAGAGCATTGTACAGCTGTTTCATCATTATTTAGAATCATCAGCAGCGCACACCTTTCAAGTTTTACACAGATATGAATTTGAAACCACGCCCTATCTAGTGTTAGGCCACTGAGTCTTAAACCACTGAGCTGTAAATTTATTATTTATAATGAATCTAATCAATTCTAATTTCCCAGTGTCCTCAAATGCAGCTAGGTTAGCTGGTCTGACACCACATAGGGCGTGGGTTCAAGTTCATGTGTGCTTAAAACTTGAAAGGTATGCGCTGTTGATGATTCCAAATAAGGATGAAACAGCTGTACAGTGCTTCTGGTTGACTTGAAAATCTAGTAAATTTATTATTCAAGTGAATCTGATTACAATCGGAAGTTGGGAATAAAAGAGTTTCTAAATGTATGACCAAATTTGCACAATTTACTCACACAATGACGCAATACAAATCGCACAGTACTAGCTAAATATTGATATATATATATTCTACCTTTTCAAGGTCAAACTACCTTTTTTTGATAGAAAAATGCACCAATGTGACTCACATCTAGTCACAAAAGTTGATCAATAAAATTTTTTTTTAATTTGCTTTTTCCGTGGTTGGTTTTATCATCCACCCCATTTTTTAAAAATGTATTGCAAAACTAATTTTTTAAAAACTAAATCCAATCAGATTTGAAGTCTACTGTATGCTTCCTATTTTGCTGTAACACGTAGTGGGAATTCATTTTGACAGAACAATGTTATTATTCTATAGAATTAAATACTGGACATATTTTATTATTTGTATCTTATACATGTTTTTTAAATATAATAGAAAAAAACAACATTTTAAACGTAGAAAATATTATTAAAATGGCCTTGAAATTAAATTTACAGAAAAATCTGTCAACGCCACCGCCTTTATAATTTAATGCAAAATTTGTGGTTGACAAAATTAGTAATCTACGCCTACCAATTAACGAAGCAATTTAACAGTTGTCAACAGTTGTTCTATACTAGTTGAATAATTATGAATACTGATTTCAAGTGTCTAATTGTTATTTTCAACTTTTACTGTGTATTTATATTTTTGTTAATGTAATCAATTACGTAATATATATGTAGCTGAATGCTGAATGTACTACTAATTATATATTCAACCTTCTATTAATAATAATAATAATAATTATTATTATTACTATTTAAATCAAAATCTTGTGTGATTTGTATAATTAAAAAGACACCATTTTTAATGTAGGAGGAAAAATAATTATAGTGGTTTTCAACGCGCCTTGAAATTAATGTTATTAGAAAATGTGTAGTAGCCATTGAATGCTAAATCTATCGTTAAAAATAATTGACAATGTACGCCTACTAATTAATGCAAAAAATTTATATTTATAGCTGTTTTATATTAGTTGAAGAATTCTGGCTAATACAATACATGGATGATGCTTTAATTTGTCTAAATGTAATTCTGTACTTTTACTTTGTACTGATTTTTTGTGGTTAATGGCATTAATACTGTGTTAGGTATGTACCTATATGCTGAATGTATCTCTAAAGAGTTATTGAAACTTATAATAATAAAAATAATTTGTATTATAATTAATTTTGAATGGTTGTATAAGTATATATAGTGTAGAAATTTCTTTCAATGTTGTAATAAAACTTTCAATCAAAATGTTGACTTAATTTCACGTGCAATTTTGCAAACTACAAACGTACCAAACGCATCCAACTAACTAATTTTCTGCAGCGAACATGGGTTTGAGTACCACTACATTCATTTCATTTTGGTTGGTAATCACGTGGTCACCTCTTCATTATTTTCCATATTTATACGACATAGCAAACAATCAATTTCGATGGCTTGATAAGCGCAACACAAACGTAGAAGAATACCAAAGTTTTTTGGCTGGTAGACGGCATCTTTGTGACGTCGCCACTGATCGCAAAAATTGACGAGGCCGCCTGATTTTTTGTTAGGGTTATCTCTCTTAGCCCAAGGGCTACATATGATATACGTATACATTTAGATACCTTTTAAGTATCCTGGGTGTATGTTCGCACCCACCCGCCGTAGCGGAAGCCCAGTTATACCGCTGTGCACTCGGACCCTGCTGTTATTAGTCTAGATCCCTAGGGGCACCTAATCCAGGATGCACCACGTGGAGGACTAACAGTCAGGAATATCACCATCATTAGAAATTGAGACTTTCTAAGCACTACTCAAATCCTCAAGATCATTAGCATCCCACTACAGGCACTAAATGTGGGCTCTTATCTGAGGCTTGGCTCAAATATCCACTTGCTGAACAATGTCCTCTTCAACAACACAACCACCACTATCACCATCAACACTATAAATAAAATAAAAATTATAACTAAATACAACTAGCCTCTTTTAGATGGTTTCAGCAAATTTGCCAAATCGTACGCCCATCTGTGCGAACATTCCATCACGTCCAATTCCACCGACTCGTCTCCTTTGCCAGTCAAGCCAATTGGTCAAAAATTGCCAACCAAAGAAAATGAACATTTGAAAGACTTGAAAATTGTTATACCGCCCAACTGTGTCAAACCCAAATCGCCAACTTCATCGATCCTACTCAAGGCCACTGTTCCATTTACCTTTTTCCCCACCAACGTCTCGTCACCCCTTTTGTCAAAATTTTTTCAATTTCGACAAGCGACACGTTTGGAACTTATTGAACGGCTGACAAATAGAAAAGGTACTGGTACTACTACTACTACTACTACTACTACAAGTAGTTGTAAGGAAGATAAACATCAAGGTGGCTTAGATAGCAAATGGTTTACGCGTTGCGACTATGACGAGGATCCGGAAAATTTTAAAAACGTCTACCAAGCTCAAATGACCAAAATACTGCCTTTCATGTTTTTGGGTAAATTTAAAGCGATTTTTTGATAATATCCAATTTTAGATGCATTATTACTATGATTATTGTAATTACTATTATGATTACTATTATTAGGATTAACATTGTTATTACAATTGTTATTAGTATTATGATAATTATTGTGATTATTATTATTATTATTATTATTATTATTATTATTATTATTATAATTATTGTAATTATTATGATTATTCTTATTACTATTATGCTTATGATTATAACTGAGATAATAATAATAATAATAATTGTTCTATTATTATTATTATTATTATTGTGATTATTATTATTATTATTATTATTATTATTATTATTATTATTATTATTATACATTCAATTTTCGGCTTTGAATATCATGCATATTTAGCCGTACTGCTATAGTTTGATGAAATTGTGTTTTTTTCTACCGTAGCCGATCTGGTTTGAGTGCAAGGATAGCAGCCTGGATTCTGTAAAAAATTAATATTACTAAAGAAACAACAAATTAGCAGATAATTCAAGAAAAAAAAACATTTATAAACACTAACCGTTTTTTGTAAAATGTATAATATCATTTTTTCAGTTAAGTTACACGTATTGTGTTCATTTTTAAAACAGGCAATGAATTTGATTGTTTGGATAAGGACAAATTGAAAAAACACAAAATCAAGGCCATACTCAATTTGACCTTGAAAGACAAGTACTTGGATTTCAGCCATTTTGATTATTTAAATTTGCCGCTGACGGACAGTATCAATCAGGATTTATTTTCCCATCTTTTGTTGGGTTATATATATATATATATATATATATATATATATATATATATATATATATATTGCAAAACCCTTTTACTTTAAAATAAAAATGTGGCAAGAAAATAACAGTAACGGCGAAAACAACAGCAAAGTTTCATAATTTAAGAAAAAACATGGGGTAACAATGTGGCCAACAATTTTGTCTAATCTCTCATAAGACATTTATTTTAATTACATTTTCCCGAATAGTTTTAAGCCAAGTTTTCTGTGGTCTACCCCAACCTTTCTTTTACTATCTTCAATTGTCTATTCCACAACTATTCTTGCGGACGTAGAATTTGACAAAAACATTTTTATTTGCTACTTTCTTGCTTTTGTTTACCGGAATTGCGTTCTCTTGCCTGTTTCTATACTATATAAAACAACATTATTCGCTTTCAACGTCATGAATGTAGAGTCGAGTTCAATTTTTATTTCCATCAAATGTGAACTCTTATTTGGTTTTGTTAAATGTTTATTTGTTATAATTAAATAAATAATTAATCTGACAATCCTAACCTTCAATAGCCATTATTAAACATAAACCGAACCGTGCCATATAGGCTATTAAACTTGTACAGTATGCCATTACTCTCAGAGAATAAATCATTTACTTGTTAAATCTGTAGTAACTTACAACATTGAATCACAGTGGACAACTGGCATTTCAACCACCTATAACTTAGAAGTTAGGGCACTGGCTTGACACCAGATAGGGCGTGAGTTCAAGTATGTGTTGGACTTGAAAGGTATGTCATTGCTCAGAATTTCAAATTATTTATTATTTTATGTTTGCTATTTTGAATGTTTTGACGAGAAACATATCTTTCAGCAGTGGGGTCATTTTAGCGAAGCCAAACGTGGGCCAGCAGTTTAGTGCCGGCGATGGGATTTGAATCGCCATGCCCACCGAGGTTCGAATTCGAGCGCTGTACCGCTAGACCACCCCAGCACCAGCAAATAAGGATGAAACGACATTTTACACAATGTTCGTGGTTAACTGAAATCAAGTGGATTTATTATTCAAATGCATTTAAAAATTCTCACCCTTCAATAAAACATTATTAAATAAAATAAAACAAACTATATAATAGTTCAATTTTTTTAAATAAGCCGTTTAATGTATATTTAAAGTGTTAATTTTCAAAAAGTCTAAATCGGTTAAAAGATTAAACTAATTGAAGTTGTAATTAAAAATAGTAACTTAATGTTGCAATACTACATAATAATAATAATAATAAAACAATCCATACCTTGCACCAATTGATACATCTTATTATTTATGTACATAGTAAAATATTTAGGTAATAAAAAGTTACGTATATATATCTAGCATTAAGAAACATTGTTCAAAATCTGTTTGTATTTAAAATTATTCCTTGATAATAAAAATGCATTAAGAAATGTAGGCCTTCTACCGAAGCTTTGCTAAATATCCACGTGCAAAAAATGCGTCTCTCGTAAAACATTCAAGTCAAGGTGATCGACCGGTACAGCTCTTGACTTGAACCTGAGTAGAAATGGGTTCAAATCCCACCACCGACACATTCACGTTCGGCTTTGCTAACATTGTCCACTGATGAAAAGCGAATTTTCTGTCAAAAGGTTGAAAGTGCCGGGGCGATCTGGCGGTACAACACTCGACTTGGACCTAAGTGAAAAGGGATTCGAATCTCACCACCGGCACTAAAATGCCACTGCTGAAAGATGCGTTTAGTCGTAAAACATTTAAAGTAGCAATAAATTAAATTTAAAAAATGTATAAATAGGTTCCGAGGTGTCTTAAATAGACAACTCATATTCTAGTGGACAGTTATCTGACCAATATTAAATCCAACTCGTCAATTTTACAATGGTTTTAAATTGGATTTTAAAAATTCTTCAAACAATAAGTCAGACATGTGCTATTTTAGATTTGTACGAAATTGGAAATAGGAAAGTAAAAACACATTTTATTTGGGTGGAAATAGTTAATGTTTGGCATATTTAGAGTAACAAAAATGTACAAAAAACTCAACAATATGGATTATTTCAATTGACGTACAATTATTATTACAAATTCTTTTTTTTGCTTTGAAAAAGATCTTAGGCTATTAACGTTGCGCTTTTTCCTTACATTAACCGGATCTCAATATATGTTACAATACAATGATTGTGTTGTTATCAGGATATCAGTTACTGGTGATTCTTTCTATTTTTATTTGAATGATGTATTCATACATTGTTACGTAACTGTAGTTCTCTTTCAATATTATAAAAATGACAATTATTTTTACTTGGGAGGGGGAGGGGGAAGTTACAAGGATGCTGCATGTAAGTTTTATTGGGATTTATATTTGTAGCATTAATATTTATTCCAACTGTTTATTTCAAGAAAGTATACACTTGTATAAGTTCACTTTTTGACATTAAAAATCCTGCGTATTAAAAATTGAAATTTTTTTGGGTTTTCACTCGATTGTTATTTTATAAAATGCCAACTTTATGTTCGTTTTGTGCTGAACTACATATTTTTACTAGCCTTGCGCTCAAGTCCTCTTTGTTTTTAAATAGACTTAATACCGCCTATAGCAGAGTTGTCATCTCTATTATTTTCTATTTCAACTCAAGCATATGACTAGATCAAAATTCAAAGTACACTAGTGTTATGCATGCGAGACATTTAAAAATAATAAAAGCCTTTTTGTGCCCGGCTGGTATAGCGATACATCGCTCGAATGTGGACCTTGGTGAGCATCGGGGGGTTTGAATCCCACGACCGGCCCACTAAAATGAGGACCTACCTTCGATTTTACTAAACTGTCTACTGTTGAAAGATGCGTTTCTTGTCAAAACATTTAAAGTAGTAACCATAAAATGATACAATTTAAAAAATGTTTTATTTGTGTCAATTTGATTTTACGACTGTAAACTGAATCAATACACAATGATCAAATTGTGTTTGCGTCTTATTTTCATATTTGAAACAGTTTTGGTTAAAAATATTTCTAAAAATATATATGTAACCTTGAATTAGCAATAGAAAAAATTGGACAAGTTGAAAACACACACGCACACACACACATATTAACGCCCACAACGTACATATCTTTTCAATCACAAAAAATCAAATTTCTATTAACGACACAATATATGATTCATAGTGTATGTGGCTAATTATTAGACACAATTTACCCCCGCATATTACCTTTATTCTGACAATCCGTAATTTGTACAACACATACAAAGGTAGTTTTGATGGTAGAGCGTCAGGATTCGAACGTGGTCGTGCAATTGCCAGCATTCATTGCAGGCCCACGTTCGGCTATCCCCTGAATTATTAACTTTGGACAATTG
>JAKXYG010000988.1:0-90040 GCA_025895645.1 Cardicola forsteri
TTTTGTAAATAAAAATAAATATGCCGGGGTGGTCGAACGATACAGCGCTCAAATTTAGAACTCTGTGGACATGGGTTCGAATTCCATCACCGGGACTAAAATGCGGGCCCACGTTTGCTTCGCTAAAATGTCTACTGCTAAAAGTTGATTTTTGTAAAACAATCAAAGTAGCAAATATAAAATAAAATAAATAATAAAAATATATTAGTAAAATATTTTCTACGGTATTTATTAATAAGTGTTATATATGTCTAATATAAGTAACAAGAGCTATATATATTTTAATATTTTAGTAGTTTAACATTGGATTCACTTATATCACTATCTGTATAAGATGAAAAATAACTATAATTTTAGAAAACATTAGCAAAACTGTTTTTGCATTTTAATTTAGTAATATGAACAAAACGCTTTAATTTCTCAAATGCATTCAAACTTAGGCAAAATTAGTGCTATGTTCTTATTAATAATAATTTTTATTGCTTAAACATTAAAATTACACAACTGGTAGTTTAAAATGTTGAAGTATAAATTTTTTAAATAAATTGTTTTTTTATGTAAATGACAATAGAGAGTAAAAACGATCATTTTAATTTGTACAACTTTTTTGTACGCTTTATCACTTCACACATAGATAGTTTTGTAAAAAAATAACGAAACATTTAAAATGTATGCTACAAGTTCTTTCAAGTAAACTTTAAGATTAATCGCCCATATTTTATATTTTTTTAATTAATTATAAATTAATTTTTTTGTTTATTATTTTGAATGTTTTAAGTAAAACGCATCTTTTAACAGTATACATTTTAGCAAATCCAAAAGTGGGCCCGCAATTTATTACCGGTAGTGGGATTTGAGCCCGTGTCCACCGAGGTCCGGATCAAGCGCTGTATTGATAAACCATTCCGGTACTTTAAAACACTAGTTTTTGTACAAATACACATTCAATATTTATTCATTTACTATAATGTTGTTTATTAAAACTGAGGTAAAATGTAAAATCTTAAATGTTTAATTAAATTACAAAATTTTAATTGTTTGAATTTATTTTCGACACCTACTTAGCAAATAATCTTTAAACCAATATTGTCCGCCTTATCTTTTTACATTGTATTTTTTGCATTTAATTGTATATAGTAGAAAGTAGAAAACTTCCTTAAAATTATATTATTTAAAATGTTAGAAGTTAGTTAATGTACCATTTTATATAATTCTGATTTTTATTTTGTTAAACTATTATTATTACTAATTATCTTTTATTACTTAAACATATAACGAAATACCGTTTTTTGCAAGTAAACACTAAAAAAATCTAAATGTAAACCTGCATTTACTACTGGTAATAGAAACAAGATTTAAAATAAACCAATGTAACTAGTTTCATACATGGATAAAAAAGGGTGTTATTTTTAACAAATACGTAGCGACACGATAATAGTAACAATCTACAGGTAAGCAAAATAGTCGGTTTATCATTACCAAATTAAAAAAATAGAATAAAACTTATACATAAAATACGAAAAGAAGACTTACCAAGTTTTTTATATTTACTTATTTGCAATCGAATAAAATTAGACAATCTGCAGTTAAAGAAAACATTAACAGCAGAAAATAGAAAAAAACGTGTAGAATTTGCAAAAATATATAACAACTGTCTAGTTTGTTTTTAAAAATCATAGTTAGCCGTTGAAAAACCAAAATGTTTAAATTCGGTGATGTCCATTTTGTATATATGTACATATTTTATTATATAATGTAGCAGTATTTTTATCTTGTCGAAATGTGTAAATTCTGCGTTTTTAATCTAATCCAAAAGTTCTTAATGTTATTTGTAAAAAGGACATATCTATGTACAATAAAATAGTTGTACTATTAATTTTGTATTTCTAAAAAGATTAAATTATTTTTATTAACACTTAAAATTATGATTTATTACATGTTTAATCATTTGTCATTTTTACGGTCACTTTATACACTATAAGCTGCTCACCAAAAACAAAATATGTGTTTTATTCATAATCAATTACACTGCAACTAATATTACTAAAATTATACTATTATATCCCAGTAAGACATAAATAAGCGTATCGAGTTAATTTAATTTTTGGTGCTTTTATACTTAGTAGTGTTTTTACAAATACATTTTGCATTGAATTTAACATTTTACATTTTGTTAACTACACGCAAAATTGGTAATATTAAAAAATATAATGAGATACAAAATAAATATAAATTATTAAAACTTTTTTTTGTAGCTTTTTAATTAATGCTGGTGCAAACGTTTTAAAAACTATTTCTGTTATCTATTCACCGATTTTATTTACGTACTTAGTGCTTACAATGGTGTTAACGATAACAATAAAAATTATTTATTTAATATTCAACTTAATACCAGTACTACTAGTACAATTACTACCATTATTTTTATTATTTGTACTACTAATACTACTATCATTACTACTAATTATAATAATAAAAAGAGTAGGAAAATTAAGAATAATTAACATAATTAACGCCGACATAAATAATATTTCTATTATTTTTATTTTTATTTTTATTTTAACTATTTTTAACATTATTGTTAGTATTCTTATTATTATTCGGCTATTGTAATTATTATTATTATTATTATTGCTATAATTATTATTATTGTTAAATAAAATGTTATTATAATTTTATCAATATATTATTTTATTAACCATTTTTATAGAACCAGGTAACTGATCATAATCTAAAATTGGTAACATTTTTACGATAAATATTAATAAAAATGCAAAACGTATTCCGTTTTTAAAAGTTACTAATGTTCTTTGTATTATTTAATACAATAAAGTGGCTTATGTTTCCTACTACTTAGTTATTCGTTTTGATATGCTTTAGGTAAATATATGTTTGATTAATATAAATTTTGCATAATGCTTATTTAATATTTTCTATAAAAGAATTCCAAATCAAAATATAAGAAGACGTAAATTGTGAGATGAATTCATTTCGTATATTCTCGTCAGTCACAAACATATAACATTTTAGCATATATACAACAATAAAAAAAGGGGGCAGATAACATTTAAATTAGTACAAACTCAAACATTTACACACAATCATTACGACCAAGCTAAGTTTAATGTAGTGACGAACTGTTTTTGTGCACACAAAGCAGGTTTCAATGTGTGAATATAAACAGATTCGAGAATTTTCAACATATTCGAAGCTGTTTGTGACTGACGAGAATATATGAAATGAATTCATCTCACAATTACGTCTTCTTATATTTTTATTTGGAATTATAAAGGGAACCCAATGCTATAAAAGAATTATTATGTTTAAATACTTTTAACAAAATATACTGTATTATTAATTTTAATTTTAATTTAAAAACAAAATAATATATTTAAGTAAAAACCAGTAACAATTTAAAAATAATCGGTTTTTGAATTATTTCATATTATTTATTAGTATAGAAACGATTTGTTATAATCATTTTTAAATGTTTAATTAAAATTTACTATTAAAAAATGAATTTCTTTGGCATAAGCTAAAATTTTTAATTAACATTTTTATTATAAGTTTACAACAACATAACACTTTGTACTTTAGAAGTATTAACCAAAATTAATAAAAAACATTTTTAAATAATAATTTAGAGCACATAAATTAATAATCTATTAATTATTTTTTTAAAAGATGCAAACATTTTATTTAGTAATTACATTTATATGTATTTTGTTTTAGAAATATGTATTTTTACTAACTCAACATTATAAAACATATATTTTTATGTAAATATAAAGTAAGTAATAAGTACTTTTCATTATTCTCAATTTTTAACATTTTTTTACAAATCCGCAATCGGATATAACAAATTAATTAAAAATTAATACTTTTATGTATATTGCATCATACTTGGAATATTTTAATAAATCAGTTTTATTACCATTTTAAGCAAAAACAATTTTGCACAACTGCAAATACTACCATTTGTGTTTTATCACATTTTGCACTAAACCAATCAAATAAGAAAATGTATTCAAATATGTACGCAAATGTATATATATATATATATATATATATATATATATTAATGTATTTGTTTATATGTAATATAATTAATTATAACAATAATGATTCAAAATATTGTACTTTTTATATTTCTGAGTAAGTTGACAAATAAATTTACTATTTTATTAATTTACTATTTATCAATTCACTATAATATTTACAATGCCTTTTTTAGACGTGCTGCAACGTTTAGTGCTTACGATGTAACTACTGTCCGACCAACCAAACAAACTTGTAAGTTGCATTTTCTGTTTGCAAATTTAGTTATCCATATTATAATTGTCATGTAACACATAGGATAGATTAAAAAATATTATTAGTTACTGATTATTAATAAACCATATGCCGACTTAGCTAACTATTTACTTCAATAATTATTTTTATGCAGAAATAATTATTATTCTTTTTCTTTTAAATAATTCTGTCAATATTAATATAAAAATATTTTTATTTTTTTTAATTAAATAATATTAGGTTCAAAATATAAATTTATCAAGTTGTAAGTCTATGTTTTTTATTTTTAAAAATTTATAATGTAATAAATTATATACTTGTTTGATAAAATTGTTTGGTTTAATGTTTCGATATTTATTTTGCAGTTTGCTCACTATGTTTGTTTACAAAAAACTGGATAACAACAACAATAAACATAATTGAATGTAGTAAAAACAATTTCTGCAATTCTAATGTATTTCAAAAAGAGAAACAAGAGGTAAATTAATTACAATTGCATTTTATTGTTAATTTTATATAATTGTTTTATTAACTGTTGTAGTATTAAGAAGTTGATTAAATATAAATGCATTTTTTGTTAATTTTATAAAAACGTTTATTAAATGCTTCAGCATTGCAATTAGTAGTTTTATTAATTGACAGCTACATTCAGATGTTTTGAACCAAACAAAATAACTACATTCACCAAATTCGACAAAGTGTCAACATCTTGACAACAGTTGTAGTCTGTTAAATGGGGAAGCCAAAGGGTAATTCGTCTAGTCATAATTGCTAGTTTTGTTTTATTGTATTCCAGTGTTTATTACTAAAAATTATGCATTACGCACAAAAGGCATAATTATTATGCTGCTTTTTACCACGTTAATGTAGTAAAACAAAGGTATAATTTTAAAATAAATAATTATGTTACAAGCAAAAAAAACAAATAATAATAATAATAATAATAATTTTAACTGTTGTTGACACAATTTACAATTTAACATCTAAGTTTAACATCTAGTTATCTAAATCTACTCCATCAACTACTACTGTTTGCAGTTTGTTGTTAGATATAGAAAAATAATAGAGTTTGACATTTTCTAATTAAACCATTTAATTAACACAGTTTCGTAAATTATTAAACTATAACAGTCTATTTGGCCGTAATTTATTATAATAGAAAGAAACTATCTAAAAACAATAAAACTATAAACAGCTGTACATTATCATAAATAAAATTAGAGTTAACAATTTTATTTTTAAATGTACAGTTTCGTAGATTATTAAACTATAACAGTCTATTTGGCCGTATTTTGTTTTGACAGAAAGAAACTATTAAAAAACAATAAAACTATAAACAGCTGCGGGAATATCATAAATAAAATTAGAGTTAACAATTTTATTTTTAAAATGTTTAACATTTCGAATGCTTATCCGTTGTTTTTATTTACATATTGTTTTAAATCTTTCAAAGTGTTTGAATGTGTTTAACTCGGAAAAGGGTATCAAATATCTAAAAAATATAACGTCATTAAATTGTGAGTAGGTCAATCTATAAACATTATTTTAAATCATTCTGTAATTTGACAAATTTAACTGTTTTTATTTGCAAAAAAATAGCCATATGAGCAAATACATAATTTTGTAAACTGTAAACACAAAACTGAAAATGCGCTCGCAGTCATTGTGGTCGTCAGACATACAAACCCAAGTCGATTCGACATTAACAAGAACTCGTCGGATTTATTAAAAATCAATTCTTAACTTTTCCATTCGAACAGTCCATGATTAAGGCACAACATTTGACTACGTGGGCAAGACTTAAAGTATGTTGAAAACAGCAATTAAGCACATTTTATATTAAAATGTTGAAACTCTTTTTTCGCAATATTTATGCAACTTTTAAAATCTAAAATTATTATTATTATTATTATTATTATTATTATTATTATTATTATTATTATTATTATTATTATTATTATTATTATTATTATTATTATTATTATTATTATTATTATTATTATTATTATTATTATTATTATTATTATTATTATTATTATTATTATTATTATTATTATTACTAGTTATTATTATTATTATTATTAATATTATTATTATTATTATTATTATTATTTTTATTACTATTGTTATTATTATTATTATTATTATTATTATTATTATTATTATTATTATTATTATTATTACTATCATTATTATTATTATTATTATTATTATTATTGGTTTTAATATAGGTATTATTAAATGCAATTTTGTAATAATTAATTCATGTACTTCATTTTCTTATTTACACGCACTAACTAAAATTTACATCTATTAAATGCAAAAAAAGTAGATTTACTTTTGTTACTAAAGATAACTAAAGTTTACTTATTTACAAAATTGTATTAAGAAGCGTGGGAATTCTCAAACTTTATTAAAAAATAATTTTTTTAAAATTAATTCTGAAATAATATTTATTTTTAAAATTATTTGTTTATAATGTATATTGAAAATAATAATAAATAATATTATATATATATATATATTTAAATCTATTATTATTTGAAAAACTTTATTTCAAAATGTAGACAAGATTAAAAAATTAAATTATAAAGTTAGCACTTAAATAAACGCTATTATTAAGTACAATTAACATAATATTGTAATTATTTATTAATTTATATGCTTAATTTTTTAGAATATTGTTAAATTACATTTGATTACACAATACTACTTATTAATTTAAAAAGTAGTTTGATAATTTAATAAAATTATTAGGTTCCAGCATCCAACCAGTGCGAACACGAATTAACCAAAACAATGACGCCCAATTTAGACGATCAAATCAACTGTAGCTCGTTCCACCTAGATCCAAACGCAGTTCAAGAACATGCCGATTATTTAGACAAAATGTGTTCCAGTTTACGAGTCAAATTGGGACAAAGTTTGACGAAGGAAATGGAAAGACGCATCTTAGAGGAAGAAAAGGCCAACGGTAAAGACGATAGCGTTTCGCTTTATTGGACTTTGAGTTATGAACTTCGTGCCCACTGGGAAATGTGTGAACAACTGTACGTGTTCTTTTTCAACAGACAAACATTATTGATATATCCTAATAACAGAATACAATAAAGTGTTAAACAAAATAGATAATAATCATTATTATCATCACTATAATTAATAAAAATAATAATAATAATATTGATGTTTTTACTACTATTATTATTGCTATTATGATTGACATTATTATTATTATTATTATTATTGTTATTATTATTATTATTATTATTATTATTGTTATTGTTATTGTTATTGTTATTATTATTATTATTATTATTTATTATTATTATTATTATTGTTATTATTATTATTATTATTATTATTATTATTATTACTTTATCATTATTTTTATTGTTATTATTATTAATATTATTGTTATTATCGTAACTACTATGCTTATAATACTCTTTCGTTCTGATAAACGTGAGACAGCAAAATGTTTTCATACCAATATCATTATAAAATGTATTGCTTTTATTATCTATTTTTATATATGTGTACATATTTTATAATATATTTTATTTTAAAGCAACTAATTTGGTTGTTTGTTCACTTTTAACAAATATCTACATCTTTATTTTTTACCTAAATTAGAATTTTATAATAATATTGGTATGAACTATTAGTTTTTTAATAAAATATTGTATTGATAGTATTTGGCACATGTTTTAGTGCACTCTAGATGTGTTTCATATAATTAAGTAGTGTCACAACAGCAAATCAATTATACAGCATTAATTTTGTAATTTATGTAATATTGGTTGGATGAGGGGCAAGCACCAAAGCCAACAGTTTGTATTTGTTCACTTTTGCAATTTATCAAACGAACAATTAAATTTTCACAATTTTAGAAGTTGTCAATTTGTGGCTCGAGAAAAAACACTGAATCAATTGTTGGAAGTTGTTGAACACTGCTCGCAACGCTATGCCAAATCAGACAAAGCTCCTTTTGCCCTGGTGACTATTTCGGGCCAATCGGGAAGCGGCAAGTCCGTATTAGCCGCTCGATTAGTTCAAATCCTCAGAACGGACGCCAAATGGCGATGCAAAACACTCGAGTATATGCGCCGTTTTTCTCATTATTATTATTATTATTATTATTATTATTATTATTATCATAATTATTATTGTTATTATTATTATTATTATCATTATTATTGTTATTATATTATTATTATTATTATTATTATTATTATTATTATTATTATTATTATTATTATTATTATTATTATTATTATTATTATTATTATTATTATTATTATTATTATTGTTATTATTATTATTATTGTTATTATTATTATTATTGTTATTATTATTATTATTATTATTGTTATTATTATTATTATTGTTATTATTATTATTATTACTACTATTATTATTATTATTATTATTATTATTATTGTTACTATTATTATTATTGCCGGGATAGTCTAGCGGACCCGAGTGGCTATGGGTCCCAATCCTACCACCGGCACTAAATGCGGGCCCACGATCGGTTTCGCCAAATGTCCACTGCTGAAATATGTTTCCCGTAAAACATTCAAAAGTGGTAAACATAGCACTAGTAGTAGTAGCAGCAATAGTAGTAGTAGTAGTAGTAGTAGTAGTAGTAATATTAGTAGTAGCAGTAATAGTATTATTTTATTAGTAGTAGCAGTAGTAGTTATTGTTGTAATCGATTATAATAAAAATAATCATAATTATAATATCAATGATGACAATAATAATTGCAATATTAAATGTTTCCTATGTTATTATGTTACTCATTAGACCGCGCGTAATTTACCGATACGTTGGCTGCTCTTCGATGTCGTTCAACTTGCTTGATTTCTTGCACTACTTGTGTCTGGAAGTGTCCAGTCAAATGACAGATGCAAATATTGCCGATGTGAGTCGTCATTTTCAAAAATGTGTCTTTCAAATTGACTGATAACCAATAAATGTAAGAGTTGATCAATGCTCAATAATTGAACTTCACCACTATCGTTATTCCTATTGATGTGTAATTGAATACTCTAATAAAATAGCATTTCATGATATATTGTTCAATAATGTATTATCGATTTCGTAAAAAAGTTAAATAATTACTATAAATGTTATATCCGTGTGTTGGGTTACAGTAAGCTACTTATTATGGCGAAATATTTGACTTAATAATTCACAAGTCCCAGAGATCGAAATAAGAACACAACACAAGGTTTAGATTAGAATCTAATATTCTAAATAATCATAATAATAATAAAAAAAATAATAATAATAGTAATAATAATTGTTGTCTCATGTTCTCTTTGAACTACGAGACTTTGTTCTTGTTATTTTTTGCTGTAATTGTTATCTTATTATAATAGTAATAGTAATAATAAGAATAATAGTTATAGTTATAATAATGGTGTTTATTATTATTATTATTGTTATTATTATTATTATTATTATTATTATTATTATTATTATTATTATTATTATTATTTACAAATGCTATCTTAAATCAATAAAACTGCACTATTCACTTTACATTTAAACACATTTGGGGTTTCTTGTCAATAGAAAACCCAACAAAAATTTTCAAAATTGTTGTGCAAATTTACGTTAAATTACAAAATAAATCAGACAAGTATTTTTAAACGGAAGGTTTATTATTGTTTTGTCGTTTATCATAAACGCAGACGCATGATGGACTGAGAAATGCTGTGTCACATGCCCTGATCGAGGCCACTTTTGAACAAAAAGTTGTGTCACAAGCTGATCGTCTTGGACGGTGTCGAAAATATTGAAGGTTGGTTAAAAATTGATAAATTATTAATACTATTATTATTACTATTATCATTATTATTATTACTATTACTATTATCATTATTATTATTACTATTACTATTATCATTATTATTATTATTACTTTTATTATTACTACTACGATCATTAATACTATTATTATTATTATTATTATTATCATTATTATTATTGTTATTCTTATTATTATAACTATTATTATTGTTACTATTATTTTTATTATTGCTATTACTATTATTATTATTAATATTATCATTATTATTATTATAACCGTTATTATTATTATTATTATTATTATTATTATTATTATTATTATTATTATTATTAATATTATTATTGTTACTATTATTTTTATTATTTCTATTACTATTATTATTATTAATATCATTATTATTATTATAACCATTATTATTATTACTTTTATTATTACTACTACGATTATTATTGCTATTATTATTCTATTGTTATTATTATTATTACTATTATTATAACTATTACTATTATTGTTATTGCTATTATTATTATCATTATTACTATTAATATTATTATTAATACATTATTAGTATTATCAAATTATTACTATTACGATTATTGTTATTATTATTATAACTATTATTATTGTTACTGTTATTATTATCATTATTATTATTATTATTACTATTATTATTATTATTATTATTATTATTATTATTATTATTATTATTATTATTATTATTATTATTATTATTATTATTATGCAGAATCGTTTATAAAAAGCTTGTACTTATCTTGATTTTAATAATCTTTAATGGTTTGTATTCCTATATGAGATTTATTCCTCGATTAGAAGGACTGTAAAACTGGTTGCTTGTTTTGCTAATTATTCAGTTGAGTTCTCTAAGAAAGACACTATTTAGTGGTCTCTATATGGAATGTACAAATTTATTCATCTATTTATTTTGGTTGGTAATGTGGTCACGTCTTCATTGTTTTCCATACCTATACGGCATAGCAAACGACTGACTTTAATTGCTTGATATGCGTAACATACATAGAAGAATAACAAAGCTTTTTGACCAGTAAACAGCATCCTTGTAACGTCGCCACTGTTTGCAAAGATTGACCAGAACACCTGATTTTTTGTCAGGATTATCTCTATTAGCCCAACGGCTACATATGGTATACATATACCTTAATATACTTTTTAGGTTTTCTGGATGTATACTTGCACTCACCCGCTACAACGGGAACCTACTTATACCCTTGTGCACTAGGTCAATGCTGTTATTTGTCCAGATGCATGTTGGCACTCAGTCCAGAATGCACTACGTTGAGGAAGAGTCAGGAATATCACCAACATTGGAAATTAAGACTTTATTAACATTACTTAAATCTTTAGATCGTTAGCATGTTTTAGTATGTTTAATTAAGTAAAACATATCCACTTTTTCGTTTTTTTCTATTTGCCAACAGAATTCAAACAGCGCGAAATCAATTTTCCTCTATCATGGCTTCCCACGCATTGGCTGGAATATCAGCCAATCACAAATGCTCCAATCATTTTCATTCTAACAACTTTAACCAATCAAAAACCGTTTAGTTTAGAATCAATGCTCAAACGTCATTTGAATCCAAACAAAATGACCAATATTCACCAAATTTATCTCGACACAATCGATAAATCCGATGTTGAGTTGTGCTCAATGGCCTGGATTGTGCCCAATTTTTGTGATAATCTAATACATCCACTTCATTTGAAAATAACTACGTTAATTTCGCAAATAAACATATCAAAATTGGATACAAGTAATGTAGAACAGTGTTTGTATAAATTGCTAAATCAGACATTTAATAAAGAACGAGTTCAGTTTATTGTCGGGCACTTGTATCATTCGCGTTTGGGACTGACCAAGGAGGAACTGTTGGCCATTTACTGGACTCATTTACTCCAGCTCAACAAAAATTCGGTTCTACCATTAAATCAACGAAAATCGATCTCTACATCGAAAACTATTCACCTGCGCACAGAAGCCAAATGTGTCTTTGTTGCCATGGATTGCCTTGTTACATCCAAGTTGTTACACGATTTTTTTCAAATTGTGTGCAATTATTTACATCTAATCCGCGAACATCGATGTATTCCACACGGAGCTGTCATTCTGTATACCATTGATTCTTACTTCTTCAGACATTTTGTAGAAAAGTATTATTTAAATGATCAACTGAATAAACAGATACACCAACAACAGAAGTTACTTTTTGCACGCGACGTCACAGCTGGAAACATACAATGGCGCTGGATGTACGAACTGCCTTGGCATTTGTCCAGCTTAGGTCAAATGAAAGCCTTGATTAATCAATGTTTGCTCAATCCTCATTGGTTAAACAGCAAATTGAGTATGGGGTTCAATATGAATTATCAAAAATCAAGATTGCCAAGCCTTCTAGATGAATTTGTATATCTCATCAGACAGGTATCAAATCACGTACAAAACGAACAAACTGGAGAAATTTGTAGCCATATTACTTCGGATGAATTTATTAAAAAAACACTACAGCTTGTCAACCAACATATTGCCATTAAATTCGTTCTATCTGTAATGATCAAATGGAAAACGTTTTTGTCCAAAGATTGTACAATATTGAATTATTTGTTAAAAGTTACAAGTAAAGAATTTTTAAACAACGTTGTGTCAATATCACACGAAACGGGTGTTTTGGAATGCAAAAAATACCTAGTATCACTTTTGGACAAAATAAATGAACCCAATCCGTGTTTATTTAATTTTAAAAATTATACTACTGATAATGATTATTTAAGTAGTTCGATTGAAATAATAGAAAATTTAACTAAATTGGATCATTGTTCAAGTTTGAAATTGTCGCACCAGTCGAGACATATCAACGCCATTGCCTATTCGCCATCGAAAACGTACTTGGCCATGACAATTACAGATGTAAATTGCTTTTTGTCGACTGTTGAAATTTGGAACATCGGTCAAGATTGCTGTGCGTACAAACAAATTACATCAAATAGAGGTCATGTAGAACGTAAAATCAACGAATTGCATTGGATTACCAATAAGGCACTTTTGGGTATTGAGTCGTTTAATCAATCTGTTCTAGTTTGGTTTGTACCTGAAAGCTTCGAAAAAAATAGCCACTATTACAAAATACCATGCAATATGAACAATGAAAATCTGTTAAGCGTTTCCGATACGTGTCTCGTTTCTATAGCACCCTATAGTGAAGATTCAACTAAGGCTTACATTTGTATTATCCAACAAGGATCGTGCAAATTGCACATATGGAGCTGTTTGAACGATATTCACTTGAATCACGTTTATGGACCAGTCAGTTTGGTAGATAATCCCCAGTCCATCGTCTTACGGCCCGGGGTTGGCACGGAATGCGGTGTTGGCAAATCGTTCAGTTTGCCCAATCCAGTCCGTTCGAACAATGAATTGTTGCTTGATACGTGTCTCATTGACGAACAGTTGCATCTTGTTTGCGCCGCTAGAAATGACAGTCACGCTTCACACTTTAAGCTGACGGTCAATTTAAACAATTTCGCCATTGATTTGATGCGATCACCCAAGCACCAACTGTTGACGACTCCCAATGAAGGCACTCGACTGTTTGCCATTCAATTTGGCTTAAAAACATGCATCATTTTGGCTAGTCGGAGTCCTTCGGAAGTTTCCGCCAGTCAACGCGTCCTAGGTTGTCTCGATGTATTCGAAACGTCGACGGGAATGCATCTCAAACGTATCGAAGCTGATTCGACCACATTTGGCTTGGTCGAGCCTTGTACCAAGTCTCTGCCATTGCTTACGTGTTCCGCATTGCCCAAATTGCACTTATTTTTAGACAAGGATACGGCTCAACTTTTAACCGTCGTTCAAAATCCTCACAGATGTTTGACGAGTCAACAACCCCTCGACAACGATGCAGAAAATTTGCAAATAACTGTTTGGAATATCAATTCGTCAACGTGGAAGCCGCTGCACGTGCACAAATTGATACACCACATTTATCCGAAATGTGTTCAATTTGAACCGCCTACTGCAGCTAGTATGTTGAATGCCAACTTGCTAAGCTGTGTCGTTCCCTTGACGGCTCAGTGGAACAGTTACATTATACATGTCAATCCGATAGATTATTTAAATCACGATGTCAATTCAAATGTGTCAAATGCAATTGTGAGTAGTGCTCATATTCAAACTCTGTTGTGTGAGTTGCATGACAATGAAATAAGTATAAAGTATATTTGTCATTATCCAATTGAAAAACGCTACACTATTGGAATAATGTCGGAAAATTGGAACGATCCTATTGAAGTTGAAATTAATTTAGACAAAAACAAAACGTTGACGAAAAAAGACTGTTTGATTTTCGATGGTTATACATTAACCATTCTAAGTGAACTTGAATATTCCGAGGTAGTCAAAGAATGTAGGTAAGTTTTGTTACTCAAAATTAAACTACTTGTATTTAAATGAGTAGTTTAAGTTTTAAAACGGTCGAATTCCTTTGTAATAATAATAGAAGATGTAAATTGTGAGATGAATTCATTTCGTATATTCTTTTCAGTCAAACAAAAAAGCAGCATATTCATATACATAAAAAATATAATGTAATTAACTTAACATTGTGCCGAGGTAGTCTAGCGGTACAGCGCTCGAATTCGGACCTCGGTGGACATGGGTTCGAATCCCATTACCGGCACTAAAATGCGGGCCCATGTTAGGCTTCGCTAATTGTCTACTGCTGAAAGATGTTTCTCGTAAAACATTCAAAGTAGCAAACATAAAATAAAATAAAAATAAAAATTAATAATTACACAAGCTAAATTTAATGAATTTACTAATTGTTTTTGTGCACACGAAATGGGCTTTAATATATATGAATATAAACAGATTCAAGTTTTTTTAACATTTTGGAGGCTTAAGCAGTTGTCAACACTTTAAAGCAATCATTAAAATTAACTCGATGTTTTGTTTGAACAAAAATGACGCAATATTAACGAAGTGCACAAACGTTCACTTAAGTTGTCCAATCAGTAACCAGAACCACATGCGACGTGCAGAACAATGCTTTGGCTGTTTTTATGGTAGATGATAAAACCCAACCAAGGGAAAAAGTTGTCAAAAAAGGAGCCAATAAGAGTCAGACAACCTTCTGTGTGAGTATGTGATCACTGGTAAGTTAAGGATGGAAAAGTTTCAAAAAGTGTAACCAACTTTGCACAATGACGCAATACAAATCGTATGCTATGTAAATATTGATTTTTCCACCTTATATACATTTTCAAGGTCAAACAATACCCTTTTGATAGAAGAATGCAACAACTCATAGAGTTTGACCGAGAGGATTTTTTAAAATTCTTTTTCACTTGGTTAGTTTTATATCATCTACTGTTTTTATGTTGGGCAAAGGAAGACCTGTTGTAGTACACAACATTCCCAATGGGGGAGTATGTTCTGTTAAGTCTTATTTTTAAGAAATTAGTGATAACATCCTTTTTAAAAGACAATTTGTAGTGACTTTTTGAGTGACCATGAACAGTAATTGATAAAGTTGTCGGAATATCCATTATTGATTGGAGTTTACTTCGTTGTTCCGATAACGCATCATCGCCATTTATTCGTTTAACAACTCAGAGCTGTATATCAACGCATGAATGTGTTCAAATTGGACAATATTCGGTTGGAACACGTTCGTTACTTGTCCGACGTTTTTATCATTCCATCCAAGTTGGAAGAATACAAAATTTTGAGTCCACCGCAAGCAGACACCACCTACCTCGTCGGTCTCAACGAAACCCGATCGCATTTCGTAATTTACAATCTGGCCAATGGCCAATTAGTTTATCGCTTGAAGCCCACATTTACCATCTATCACGAACACGTTACAAGCACAAGTCAGGAAGTTGAAAAATTGAAATTGAACGGCCATCTCAAACTTTACTCGTCTATCGAAAAGTTTTTGTTCAACCAATACGGTACCATTATGATTGCAAGTTACGGACCTGTCTATTGTGGAGTATATTGTTTGAAAAAATTCCAACAACTAGGCACCCTCGACAACTCGTACGTCGAATGCAACGAATCGAATTTGACCACTTGCCGAAATGCACCCAACCTGTCGTGTTCTTCACTGTCTCCCAATGGCTATTATTTGGCTCATTCCGAATTTGGCCTACAAGAACGCAGTACGTGTCTCATTGTTTGGTCGCTGGTCCATATTGTCAATCGCGTCGAGCTGCGATTGGACAATAATGATGATGATAACTCAACATGGCGTCAACGGACATTGACCAATCAGAATGGTTTGATTCGTTTGGCGATTAGCAATACAAAGTGTCGAGTTGTTGGAGCTCGGGTCGGCTATGGCATTCTGTGGTGGAACGCCTGGCAACCCGATTCGACGCCTGTGCGACTGACGAAAAGTTCATTTTTGGAATTCGACAAAAGCCATCCACCCCTCCTTTGCATATCGAACGATGGATGTCGTGTAGGTGCAGCAACCGGACTGAAACGTATTCAAATTACTCTGTGGCAAATTGACGTTAGCGGCGTGGCCAAAGATCATCTTATTGTCCAGTTGTGCTCGCCCGAATACGTCATCGAAATGCAATTTGGCACTAATGATCAAATGGTTGCCATGGTAACTACAAATGCAAATAAACCGCTTTTAATTAAGCCTCACTGGTTAACATTTGCATGATGATGATGATGATGGTCATGATTTTTATTGTGCGTTTGAATTTTTAATTAATTATTTTAAATAAAATAAATGACTGTTTTTAACTGTTTGAAGATTCTATGTGCTTGCCATAAGTATTTGGGGTGGTTTTTATTGTTTGATTGACTTATTATTTTTAATTAATTAGTTAATTAATGCCATTTGCATGCAAACTTTCGCTTGACTTCGCTAAGTGACCGCTTGCTAAATAATACTTTCGGTAAAACATTCAAGTTACTATTATTATTGTTATTATTATTATTAGTAGTAGTAGTAGTAGTATTAGTATTATTATTAGTATTATAATTATAATTATTATTACTATTAATATTATTATTATTATTATTTTCATTATTGTTATTATTATCATTATTATTATTATTATTATTATTATTATTATTATTATTATTATTATTATTATTATTATTATTATTATTATTATTATTATTATTATTATTATTATTATTATTATTATTATTATTATTATTATTATTATTATTATTATTATTATTATTATTATTATTATTATTATTATTATTATTATTATTATTATTATTATTATTATTATTATTATTATTATTATTATTACTATTATTATTGTTACCAACATCATTATTATTGCTACTATTATTATTATTAATAATAATTTTATTATTATTACTACTACTATTACTATTACTATTATTACTATTTTTATTATTACTATTATTATTACTAGTATTATTATTATTACTACTATTATCATTATTATTGTTATTATTATTATTAGTATAATTATTGTTACTATTATCACCATTAGCATTATTATTACTGCTATTATTATTATTATTATTACTATTATTGTTATTATTACTGTTATTAATGTGTAATTGTGCTTCAGTTTTTGAAAATAATTTTTTTTGCTAATCGAAAATGGAAAAATTACGAACAAGTAGCCTTTACCTAATCGAAAAAGAATAAAAGTGCAAGTTTTATTGTTGTTACTATAGCAACAACTAAATTCATATAATTTATGCATTGAAAACGATGGCCCTTGTGTAAGTTGAATTCAACTCAAGCAAATTGAAAGACACGTTTTGATCGCTTTAAAGTACAATGTTGGGGGAAATTGTCAAGCGTTTCGTCAACGAAACAATCCCTCCATGTTTTACTGTTCAACAGTAATGAATTAATAAACGAATATTTTCATTTTAAATAAGTGTTCCTATATCCATCCAACGCATGTGTTTTCCAACATGACATTCACCCTTCCCTCCTGTTTCCAGATGCATCTAAATATCAATATATAACTTGCAGTTATCACATACTACTATTGTGCAAGTTGCAATCAGCTGACAATCCGAGCGGAAATTATTGTTTTACAAATAAATAAATAAATAAAAAAGTAAATAGTATTCATTGTCTTTGTGGCCCTATCATTGTTATCATGGTAACACGTGTGTGTGTGTGTGTGTATGTGATGTAACCGAATTTCATAAAAAACGTCTTGCAGCTGTTTTTGTCCATTTTCCACTAGAAACGAATCTTTTTATATGACTACTTGTTTTATTTATTTTTTTTCTTTTCTGTGTGTTGTGTGTAATTAATTAAATAAACAATACAATATGTTTTCAATGTACATACAATACGTGTTAGTGTCAAAACGGAAGTGTTTGATAAACACAACGAAATGTTAAACATAAACATCCATTTTCATAATAATAATAATAATAATAATAATAACTTGGTGTGTTTATACATTAAGTTAAAAGAATTCGAGTTCTATATGAATTTCATTATTCTTTCACAATGACAAGAAAAGTACATTTGGATGTACAGTTTTGGGTAAATGAAATAAATTACTGTCATTATTAATATTAATAATAATAATAATAATATTATTATTATTATTTTGACAGATAATTAAAAACAAAAAATGATCGACTATCAGTGTGTTAATAATACAAAATGTGACAAAGTTTAAAACACAAAAACATTGAACAACTTTCAAGTTAATGAATACTTTAAGCATAATAATAATAATAATAATAATAATAATAATAATAATAATAATAATAATAATAATAATAATAATAATAATAATAATAATAATAATAATAATAATAATAATAATAATAATAATAATAATAATAATAATAATAATAATAATAATAATAATAATAATAATAATAATAATAATAATAATAATAATAATAATAATAATAATAATAATAGTAATACTACTAATAATAATGATAATAATAGTAATAACCTTGGCTAGTTTAAATACCATTTGGAAGAAAGGGAAAAGTGGTCATAAAGCATACTTGGATTGATGCTGTTTAAGCCGATTTTCACACCAATCTTGGCCGGTGCTTTATCTTGGAAACAATGGGTGCGTCGGTTGGACTGACTTATTCATCGAAAAATCGCGACCAATCGAAGGGGAACTATTCAATATGATTTGAGAACTTGGATTTAATGAAGCAACAACTTTGGCACCAACATGAGTTGATTTTGTTTTTGCTATTGCTGCTGTTGTTATTATAAAACAATAAAATTTTATGTGGTTATGACCAAGTTAAGTTTAAGCATATTGAAAGACATAAACCGTGAAATAAATTTGTATTTTGTATATTCTTTTTAGTTACAAGTAACATTTTATTGCATGTGGACTATAACCAAATTAGATTTAAGGTAAGTGAAGCGAATATACGAAATGTACAATGTACATTTTCCCAGATTCCTTTTTGGGAAATGTAAAGCAAATTGGTTTGAATCGGGCCCCCATCAAATTGGTTTAGGGGTATTTCGTTTTATTTCGATTCTTTCCAATTCATCTTCATGTTGTCAACCCGCACTGGAGGTTGGGCATCACTGGGTCACAGCCGATGGCGTCATTATCTACAACGCGGACTGGAATCCCCAAGTCGACTTGCAAGCAATGGACCGGGCCCATCGGATTGGTCAGACCAAGACGGTTCGGGTTTTTCGTTTTATTACGGAACACACGGTCGAGGAGCGTATTATTATGCGGGCCGAAATGAAGTTGAAACTCGACAATTTGGTCATTCAACAAGGTGAGCATGAATTTCGTGCCTGACTGACCGTCTAGTGGTTAGGGTGGTAGTATGGGTTATAGTAATTATTTTGGGACTGACATTGTAACGTACAGATTCGGTCGTTTTATTTATACAAAATCTCCATTCTAAATGAATTGCTAAATTGTGGAATCCCATTGCTGACTTTTTCGGTAAGCAGGGCTCATTGGAGAGCTTTCGTACGGGCTATAATTAACGTTTGAAGTCAGTTTAATTCAAGTGTCGCCTATTGACAATTTACGGGATTTTGGTAATTTTGGACTAACCCCGATGTTATTTTAAAACTCATTTACTTTTGCTTAAGAACAATTACTGCGGAAAAGTGATTATTTAACTAAAACGTATCTAGCAACTACATAGCGTACAAGAGAAACGTCACTTTGATTATAAAATATACAATACTATATAACAATTAAAAAAACTGTAATTATATATACATATATATATATATATATATATATATATATATATTGTATAAAAAAAAATTGTATAAAATAAATATAAATAAATATTTCTATATATAAATAAACTATTAAGTACTTGACATTATTTTTCATTCTCAATATTTATTTTTACAAAAAAAAACAATTGGACATAACAAATTAATTTAGATTTCATACTTTTGTAATTTTTGTATTAATTTTTGTAATGGCTGTATATTGAAAGAATTTGTAAACTGTCAAATGAATTTGTGTTTTGTATATTCTCTTCAGTCAGTCGAAGTGAATTCATTTCGTATATGAATGCACAGCGGTATAATTGAACTTTTACGCGATTGTCGCTCAGTGAATGGGTGCTAGCATAATCCCAAGATGTTTAAAAGGTATCTCAAGGTATCCATTGACCATGTGTAATCGGTTAGGATGACACGCAAAATTGTGAAACGTTCCATATTTTCAACTCCGCCTAGTTTGGATTAGAAATGATTCAATCTAGCCAGTCCCAAGTCTGGATAATGGAGGAGGGTTTGAGCGCGCAAGGTTGGCAACCTGACCTTTGTAAAAATTTATACTGCTGCGGAAACAATGAAAGATGACGTCATTCCGGCAACAACAACGTTTCTGGATGGCAAAGTTACCAGATGACAAGGTTGAGTGAAAGCCAAAAGAAAGCGCAATCTTCGATTTGCAGAATATTTAATGCCAACGAGACTTTGTTATTGTTGTTGTTGTTTTGCTGTAATTGTGTGTCTTATTTCTCCATGCTTATTCTTAAAGCAAAAAGGTTTTGTATATATATATATATATATATATATATATATATATATATATATACATAATAATCGGTTAGATATGATTGCTTTGTCAATTCCTATAAACTCTGGCGCCGTTACAAGGAAGCGGTCTTCTAGTCTCTCTTCTCCAAAGTTCAATTTGCATCCAACAACCTCTTCGTATAAGAATTCGAGTTGCTATACGAACCTGGAATTAATAAAGAGGTGGCTCTGTTACCAACTTATTGCTTAAATGTTTAATTTTAAAAAATCGTTTTCAATAATTGGACATTTAGCATTTGATGTTGGTGATGCTTAGTGACCTTTAAGTCTCACTATTCATAAATCTCGGTTACCCTCCGTTTTCGCTGTTTGCACAACATTCTACGCAATTCGTAGGAGAAAAAATGCAGAAACTCGCGAGATCGTTTTCAACCCCCCCCCCGTTTTTTGCCATATTAATCAAACCGGTTATATTCATTGACAGATTAAGCAAAGCGTTCAAGTAATATATTCAATTAAGTCAAGAGTACTTCAAATATTTTCCAATATATATTTGTGTTGTGCGTAAACAGAGTTCAAAGTTTACGAATCAATGAGTTTTTTTAACACACAGGAAAAGAATACAATCCTATTAATACGATTAGTGAATGAGTCATAAGGTGTTAAGTATTTTTGTACACATGTGTTAATTTATTTATTTTTTATTTTTATTTTATGTTTGCTACTTCGAATGTTTTACGAGAAACATCTTTCAGCAGTGGGGACATTTTAGCGAAGCCGAACATAGGCCCGCATTTTAGTGCCGGTAATGGGATTCAAACCCCGATGCCCACCGAGGTTCGAATTCGAGCGCTGTACCGCTAGACCACCCCGGCACACTGTTGATTGTTACTCGTTTATGCCATATTTGTTTTTGAAAAAAACAACAACATTGTTTTACAAGACTGGTGACGACTGTTTTTGGTATTTATTTGGGGGGATGATTGAAATGAATGTTTTATAAAATCAAACAAAATGTTTGGCAGAATGTTCAAAAGCGTGGAAATATTTTGTTGTCTCATGTTCATTTTCAATTATGGGACTTTATTGTTGTTTTTGCTGTAACTGCTATCTTATTGCCTTACGCTTATTTTTAAAGCAAAAGGGTTTTGAAATAATAATAATAATAATAATAATAATACTAATAATAATAATAATAATACTAATAATAATAATAATAATAATAATAATAATAATAAATATAGAAAATAATGAAAAAATGACCATATCACCAACCAAAATAATAATTTGGTTACTTTATGTGACAGAATAAATCATTCGTAGGAGTTTTACCTCCGGACTTAGGAGTAATGCGTCAAGTTCTTTTTTTTATAGACTTGAATGATCCAATATTTTAAAAATTATACACCTATATATGTGAAATCCATTCCGTTTAGTTTGGATTAGAAATGATTCAATCTAGCCAGTCCCAAGCCTGGATAAAGGAGGAGGGTTTGAGCTTTCAAGGTTAGCAACCTGGCCTTTGTAAAAAAAATTATACGACTATGGAAACAATACAAGAAGACGCCATTCGGGCGAACAACGGCAAAGAAATGATCGCACGTGTCTGGATGACAGGATTGAGTGAAAGCCGAAAGGAAGCTCAATCTTTGATTTGCAGAATCTTCAATGCCAACTAGACTTTGTTGTTGTTGTTTTGCTGTAATTGTTGTCTTATTGCCCCATACTTATTTTTAAAACAAAAGGGTTTTGTATAATATATAATATAAAGTAACAGTGCAAAATTAATTAAATAATCATCCATGTATTAATTGCTTAACCACAATTCTTGAACTAACATGAAATAACTGTTGACGTAAATTATTAATCATGTCAACAATAGGATAGTATTTATTACAATTATCGATTTTCATACATCAGTGTTAGCAGTTAATGTACAACGCAGACAAGTACATCTTAGCAAGTTCCTTTTGTTTATTCTAGAAGCGGTTGATAACGAATACGCGGACGTTGTTAATTGGAGATACTTAGTTATTGATTGTTTGCCCATATAGATTATAATAACAGAAAACAAACAAACGAAGATCAGCGTTTATTCAGTTGCGTTGAAACATTATCAGTTCAATTCAATGTAATTATTCACATTTAAATCAACAAGTGAATACAACTCTCAAATTACAAAAATGTGATAATTGTTCATTTAAAGGAAAAATCGATAATTATGATAGTTATAACTAGAAAATGCTAAAAGTTTGTAATTAATTTTCATAAATCATACTTGTTATCCCGCCGGCGTGGTCTAGCGGTACAGCGCTCAAATTCGGCCTTCGGTGGGCATCGGGGTTCGAATCCTACCACCGGCCTACTAAAATGCGGGCCCACATCTACCGTTGAAAGACATGTTTCTCGTAAAAGATTCAAAGCAACAAACATTTTAAATAAATAAATAAATTCTCGCATTATAATTTGATCTTTTTTCTATTTACATCCTACTTCAAATCTATTAGACCTAAACAGCTTTACCAAATTTTGGGGTCAGAGTTGATAAAATGTAGGTAGAAATTCAATTAACAAAATAATTCACCTATTTTAAAAGCAAACTTTTCCAACTACTACTGCTAAAGAATAAACAACTTGACAGTATCACACCATATGTACAAAATGTAAACATTTGTTTAAAAAGTTGAACCTCTAGGCTACCTTTGAATCGAACAGTATTCGTAGTAAAGCAACTGGGATTAATGGAAAATATAAACCTTCAGTATTTTATTCTTCCTAAAATGTTGAGAATCCCTACCTATTGAAACGATTATCTTACTGAAGTAAACAACTTCAATTCATAAGAGGAATACATTTTATACATTGAATACAATCGCACCAATTTTCTTCCCAAAAGGTCAAACTCACTGCATTTTGTAAAATGCTTTAAGAGAAACACAGTGAATATTGTAGCAAAGCCGATCGTGGATCTGCGTGGATCTGTAGCAAAGGCGATCGTGGATCTGCGTGGATCTGTAGCAAAGGCGATCGTGGATCTGCGCTTGGTGCCGGCAGTAGGGATTAAGCCCATGCCCACTGAGATTCAAGTCGAGCGCTGTACCGCTAAAGACCAGTCCGATATCGAAGATCAGCTATACTAAGGCAACCAACTTCCATTACACCCATTTCAAATTTAGAAATAATAGCATGTTATAAAATTATTCACATATGAGGTAGTTAAATATTGATTTATTTCAAAACCTAAATATTATTGTTAATTAAATAATGGCTATTATTATTATTATTAATATTTATTGTTTTACTAAATTATTATTATACTGTGGATATTATTATCCTTTTTTTATTATTATTATTGTTATTAATTTTCTATTATAGTTGTCATTTATTTGTTTTTCTTTATTATTATTATTATTATTAATAATAATAATAATAATAATAATAATATTATATAATAATAATTATTAGGTGTGAGCCTTAAAAGGTTTGCATTGCTAATGATTCCAAACAAAGACGAAACAGTTATACAGCCATTTCAAAAATTAACGCAAAAAATTGCAAAACTAGTAAATCTAAATTAATTTGTTATATCCAATTGTTTTTTTGTAAAAATAAATATTGAGAATTAAAAATAATGTAAAGTACTTAATAATTCACTTATATATACTTAGAAATATTTATTTAAGAAGGCTGAGTCGGCTAAAATAGCATATTTTAAAAGCTACTTCTATATTACCGTGGATAATAAGTTGAAATTACACAATTTTTATAATAATTAGTTCATTATTATTTTGTATGCTTAATTTCATTAAAAAGTGAACAATAACTAATTCTTAAAATTGATGTTAAACGTACATTCAAATCTGCTCTGATTGTGATGTCATAATAATTACCAAAATAGACATTTAATTATTCTAATCTATATAAATAAAAATAATTTTAAGAAAAATTTCTTAATTTTAAATAAAAATTTTAAAATAAATCTAATAACTTATTATTTACGTTTAACCTTGAGATTCGGCTAATTTTGCTTTCTGATTGCATTGTTTTTGAAATGGAAAATAGTGATAAAAATGTTTTCATTTTACCGAAAATGAATATCGTGTAAATGGAAGAGCCAGCTTTGAATTGAAACACTCCAACAGGATTTTATACTGTTTTTCTTCTTAAATAATAATAGTTCAGTTAACAAGAAGAGATAATTTTAGAATTAAATACTCCTGCACCATTGCTTAACTTCTCTACTTAGAATGTTAAACATCCTACATTTGTACTGAACATTTCTCATGTTAAACATTTCCACAATACAGTATTCTTTACATTTTATCATTTTTTTCTAAAAGGTTTAAATACCTTGGTCCATCGCTAGAAGAGAATGGAGATTGTGCAAAGAATAAAAGCAGGATGGTATAACTGGAGGAAACTTACAGGGATTCTGTGCTACAGAAAGCTAACAGCAAGGACAAAAGGTAAAAATTTTAAGACCGCAGTGAGACCGGCCCTAATGTACGGATCGGAAACGTGGAGTATTAAGAAAGCCCAAGAGAGAAATTTGAATTCGGTAGAAATGAAAATGCTTCGATAGTCGTTGGGAGTGTCCAAATTAAACTCAATAGAATATGAAGTTGTTAAAAGAAAACTGAAAGTCATTGAAACTCATAAGAAAATTGAAGAGAAAAGGTTAAGGTGGTATGGCCATATTTTACGTAGAGAAGCAAACTACGTTACGTGGAGAATAATGGCATTGGAAGTGGAAGGCAAAAGAAATCGTGACCGACCAAAGAAAAAATGGTTGGATTGTGTGGAAGCCGATATGAAGGAAAAGGGACTAGCAAAAATTGGACGCTACGAACAGAACCAAATGGAGAATGCTGATCAGAAACAGCGACTCCTCATGAAAAAAGGGAAAAACCGTAAAGAAAGAAGAAGAAGTATTCTATGCATTTCCTCATGGGTTCGAATCCCACCACCGGTTTACTAAAATGCGGGCCCACGCGTTCGGCTTCGCTTGAAATGTCCACTGTTGAAAGATATGTTTCTCATAAAACATTCACAAGTAATGAACATTAAAAAACAATTTTTTTTCAGATATATTATCGCATTGTTGTTTGTTTACGATAAACACTTTCTGGTAAGTGACACAAATATTATTTACACAAAAGACTCAACGTAAACTTGGTTTTCGTTCAACTACAACCCACTTGTGGTCAATCCAACCCAAAGTGGTGTTTTGTCGAATGAAGAAAATCTGAATTTGTTTAAATTCAAACAAAAACCTCTTACCCCCCCTCGTCAACTTTCCCATCATTGCTAAAAACAAAAGCAAAAAGAAATTTTACCAATTTAAACTCATTTTTTAAGATTTTTAAATGACAACTACTCCGTTTGTAAATTTTATTCATGTTTTTCTTGTCAATGTGCAATGAAAGCTATTCACTTGTTTGTGTATGTTTTTAAATGTTTTTTAATACCTGAATTTAAGTACCTATTCTTGTCAAAACGTGTAAGGCGTCTCAACAGATCCGGTTAGCTGAATTTTTGCGTTTATAAACGCAAAAAAATAATATTATCGTGTGTGTGTGTGTGAATAAAGTTTACCATAAGTCTGATGATGAATACTAATCACTGTCTGTCATCATCATCAAATTTGTCTGAACCGTGTTCCAATCCGGACCAATAGAAAATTAGTAATTTTGAGTTGCGTTCTATAGGAGATTTTATCCGCAATGATCATTAATCATGGTGTAGAAGCAAAAATATAGACAACGTGATATTTTTTAAAAACTATGATGATAAATTACAAAAAATAGGTACAGATAAAATCGCTATGCAACTCTACGTATATTTGTGCACTGTCTGGGATGAAAGGAAACAAGATTTTTGTTTTCTTAATAATGCATTTTCTGCGATTCATCACAATGGATATTATTTTAATTGCATTTGTAGAAAACAGAAAAACCAACATATATATATATATATAGTAGGTGCATGAGTGGCTGTCAGTAAATGCTATTTTCCTTCCATTTGAGAGTAATTACATTTTATTAATCATAATTTTAAAAAAATATATTTTTACTAATTTTAATATTTTGTGGAAAACATTTGTCAGTAGCGAAGTCGAACGTGGCTTAATGGTGGGGATCGAATCCATGCTCATTTAGGTAGAAAACATTATGGAAAGTAGTGAATATGACTTAATATTAATTATTTTTAAGTAAGTAATTCCTCATCTATTTTACGTTTTCAAAATAGTTATAATAATGTCAGTTTTTATTCAATGTAATTCAAAGACCTCATTAACAATATTTAAGCCTGAAATGCGGTAGATGATAAAACCAACCAAGGGAAAAAGAATTTTAAAAAATCCGTGAGTGAGTGTAAATCACATTGGTGCATTTATCTATCAAAAGGTGATTTTTTGACCTTGAAAATGTATATAAAATGGAAAAATCAATATTTACATAGCACTATACGATTTGTATTACGTCATCGTGCAAATTTGGTCAGACTTTTTAAAACTTTTCCATACCCAACTGACGAGTAATTGCACACTCACACAAAAGGTAGTCTGACTCTTATTGGCTCCTTCTTTCGCTACTTTTTCCCTTGGTTGGTTTTATCATCTACCGTATAAGCATTTGGTGTTGTCAGGACGATAAAGAAATAGCAGCAAGAATTCCTGCAATTCACCGCAGCGACAATGGTCTTACAAATTTCAAACTATCGTCTAGAACTGTCTTGACAATCACGTGATACAAAAACCTCTTCCCCATACATTTGGCACAAAAAGCTTTTTCAACAGCACCAGTATAGTTATGCATAATTGTGGCATACTTATACTTCGTTCAACATAATAATAATAATTATTATTATTATTATTATAAATTATTCAACAATAATTTATTCAAAATAATTAATTAATTTTTGAAAATTACTCGCCCGCTTTATTCCCCACCCTCACAATTATCTATTTTTCTACCCATTGTCATCATTATTGAACTGTAATCATCATTACCATCATCATAAATGCATAAAACGAAATGATGAATATTCATTGTGCCCAAATATAATTGTGGGGGATAGGGAATATAATAAAGTCATTTCCGTTAAATAAGCAAGCGAGCGAGCGAGCGAGCACTATTCGGATGTGAATCAAACATGATTTTCAAACTGATTTATGATAATTGAGATTTTGTAACATATTCAATTGCATATTCTTATTCAATTTGTTTGGAAAACATGTGGCGAATTTTATATAAATATTTTATTATTAAGGCTTTTTGTATATTTACGTAAATAGGCAAGTTTGAAATACGAACTTTTATTTCACCAACTACTTATTATTATTTTTAAGTAGCCACTCCTTAATAAAGTATTATTAATCCTTATGATAATTGATTTTTCCTTTGAATGAACAAACATCACATTTTTGTGATTTGTGAGTTCTAATCACTTGCTGGTTTAAATAAAGTAGTTTGGTGCAATTATGTTGAATTGATAACATGACTGAATAATAACGAGTATTGGATTTTTATGTTTTACAAAAAGCATTTTGGGACTCAAACCCTGCCTATTCAGGGTTCGAGTCTAACGCTTTACTGACTTTATTACTTTGGGTATTTGTTTACACCTGTGTGTAAAAAGAGAAATACGTATATACCACTGTACACATAGTTCCCAATTCATTTCAGGATGTACTACGTTGAGGCATAACGTCGGTGTGAAGAGGCATCGCTATAATTGGAACTGGTAATTAAAAAAATTTAATACTTTACGGGAAACATGTCTTTCAGCAGTGAACATTTTTGGGGAAGTCAACCGTAGGTCGGGATATGGTATTGGTGGCGGAGATCGAACCCATGCCTACCCAGGTTCGAGTCGAGTGCTGTACTGCTGGACCGCCCTGGATAACGTGAAAATGTAAATTTTTTATATTTAAATATTTTTAGGACATTACGATTCTGTCGCCTTTTGGTAAAGAAAAGTATGACAACCAAAGTTTATTTCCCATACCAGGTGTAAGCCAGGCAGCTTTGCGGATCATGATAACTCCCGAATTGTTCCTCGTCTAATAGTGAACATCTTCACAGTATTATATCTGTAACAATTCTGTAAAATCAATGCATAATAGCATTTACTGTTGCTGCTACTACTGACAATAAGCATTGACTTATGTGAGTTGTACTCATTTGTTGATTAGTACTGAATTGGTTGTCTTCAACATGTGTTAACTTTTGTACTTAACCAAAAGAAACTGAGTTCTATTCACCGCAATTCTAGTGAATTATTGTCATACGGAAAAAAGTCCATTCATTTTTTAAAACGTTTGTATTTAATTTTTTTGTAAAATAATCAATAAAAATCAGTCGGACATCTGAAAAGAAATGGAAAAAAGAAAAGAAAATTAATAATAAAAAGTTAAACAAAAGTACAATACTGTGTTTATATGAAGTTGTCGGGGTAGGGTAGGGAAGGGAAAAAAGAAACCACACACGCGTGCGCGCAAATCACGTGGGTCTTTTATAATGTCAGAAAAATAATGGTCATTCTTGTAGAAGACACACATTGGTGGGGTGGCAGGATGGGAATAATTGAAACAAAAACGGATTTAGATGTTATCATTATGAGTCAATACGGTTTTCCCTCTTCTTTTTGTTGAAAATAGGCAATTAATCACAATGGTGAGCGAGATGCTAGCAGCTGATATTATTACTATTATTATTATTATTATTATTATTATTATTATTATTATTATTATTATTATTATTATTATTATTATTATTATTATTATTATTATTATTATTATTATTATTATTATTATTATTATTATTATTATTATTATTATTATTATTATTATTATTATTATTATTATTATTATTATTATTATTATTATTATTATTATTATTATTATTATTATTATTATTATTATTATTATTATTATTATTATTATTATTATTATTATTATTATTATTATTATTATTATTATTATTATTATTATTATTATTATTATTATTATTATTATTATTATTATTATTATTATTATTATTATTATATTATTATTATTATATATTTACTAATTTTACATTACTTTATTTAAAAGTATGTTTAATTTGGCAACAAGAAAACGTTTCTATTTGGAGAAGGAACGATTCTCGTTTATACCATCGACTGTTGCCTTAGCGACTGTCAATAATCTTTAGGATTAGAATAAAGCTCATATAGTCTCAATTTCTAATTATTGTGATAATTCTAATTTCGATTACAAGATGCATCCACGATAATTAAAGGGTATGCGTATGCCATACGAATAAGAGGGAAGCAATTCTGACAAGTGATCAAAGTCACGTCACGTTGTCGGCCGAGAAACGCCCTTACGTTGGCCGTACACATAATTATGATAAAGAATCTTTTCACAGTGATACTGCCATCATAGAGGCGATTTTGTTGACATCGCCAGTCAATAATAAAGTGTTGATTAAACTCACTGTAGAAATTAGACCAGTTGAGAAACGTCGAATTGGCTATGTACAGTTTGAATTAGGCGGGAATTGTCAGGATACACAACGATGGAGATGACATTGATTTGTTGAGCTGTGTTGAACGTTTGTAGACGGGATACATCTCTATTGTAAAAAAAACAATAGTGATATGCTTACATAGCAAAATAAGTAGTATTGTGTGTATATACACGCAAAAAAATCAGTTCATTTTGTGTCTTAATCCATACTTGTTAGTCAAAAATCACGTCAATGTAGTCACTGACCGCCTCAACAAGAAATTAATTACCCCTTCAAAACTTCGATATAATTTAGTTACTAAATCATTTGTGCTGGTACATCAGTGATTGTAAAGTCGAACTGACACGGTTTTTTATGATTTGCGAGTATTACTCATACCTACATGTGAGCACATATGCCGGTGCATATTTCTAATCACCAACGCATAAAGCATGTGTGTAACGTGAACAGACCACCCTATATATATTTATCACATAAATTAAAGTGGATTAACTTGTTCCATTGATTGATTAATTAATTATAGAACAAACATCAGACCCAACAACTGAGCAGTGTTTAATCCAAATAACGGACATCACTAATTGTTGATTTGTGTAATGAACATGTCTTTTTCGTTAATTGTTAATTTTTGAATGATGTGACCTAATGACCTCGGATACTTTTTATTGTTTGCATTTCAATTTGGTAGATTTAGATGATAATTCTTTCGATAACGGGAATATCGAAGGTTCAAATGTAGTTATTTAATTTTAAAAATATTAATAATAAATTATTTTTTCACTTTTTTACACTACCATTGTTGTCTAGTCATTTATTTAAACGTTTAAAAATAATCTAATTATTCATGAGTAACGCTCAGCAGTATTATTAACAAATTGTTTATTTTTTTAAACGAATTAATTCAGTCCAGTGAGTAAAATTCATTACATTATTTTTAAAAATGAATAATTTAAACGTTTAAGAAATAATCTAGTTCTGGTCATTTTTGATTAGCAATCAACAGTATTGTTCATCGATGACTTTATTATAAATATCAATGACTGATTAGCACTCATTTATTATCAATGGCATATGTTTATTACCATTAAATAAAAATATTTTAAATACAAATTTAAACAATTTTAAATATGAGAAAGTGAGCACCTATCAACTCGATGATTAATTAATTAAATATTGATAATTTACAACTGCGATCATTTTATAAATTAATATCATATTTAGCAATTTCTTGTTTGCATGAGCAAGCTCTGCACATGTGCAATTTATGAGTTGTATTCACTTGTTGATTATGTGTCAATATAACTGAAAATACGATTTTTTTACTATTTTGTTTTTGAATAGATGTTTTATTTATTTTAAAACAAAAAAAACATGAACGTAATGTTATAGAATGACACTATTTTCTTGTTTTTTAGTACTAATTTACTGAAGAGTTTACTTTAATAATTTTGCGCTTTAATCCTCTGTCCCCTATATTCTTAATGGGACTTGAAACAGCCTACACACAGTACAACTTAAAATATCCCCCTAATTATTTACATTTTAGAAAAAACTCACCTGTCAGCTTCAGTTGTCTTAATTTAGGTTTTGTCCATTTGGGAAACACCGTCTGATGTGTTACGATGGTTTCGGATTCATTTTTGTTGATTCCATCCAATTCACATGGAATTAGATCGAAATTATTGCAGCAGAAAGACGTTTTAGACCACAAATGAAACAAACCACATTGGAGAGGATTTGTCGACTGTCGGCGATACACGTCAGCATATTCAGGATTGGGAGAGCAGAAGTGTTTTTTGCAGGGTGTTGGGGGAGGTGCGGAACGCACCAAATAACTGTCAGACAAACATTTCTCGTTGAGATAAAAAGACGGTACGTAGTGTCGTTCTGGATCTACTTGCTCCCAGCGCCAGTTGCTAGGCTTTTCGTCGGGATGAGACGATTCTCGTGAGTCGACATTTTCTTTATTCGTTTCCAACGAATCCAAATCAAGATTGTAGGTGTTTTTAAAACGCTGTGTCGATAAAGAACACATCAGCGAAGCTTCCTGTTTGACATCCTTGGTATCGTGTTGACAAAATAAATTTCGTATGGGTTTTGATTTCAATATGTCCTCGAGTAACATGGTTGTGTCAACAAGCGGCGAATACTAATCGCATAATCGAATTTACTAGATGAATAATGCTCAAAAACTGTCCACGTGTGGTCATTTTTTGTTTTTATGTGAAAAAATATAGTTGTTCGTGATTTGATTGGTTGATTGTGAATAAAATAAAATGAACCAATTGGAATGTTCGAATAACACGTGGACATATTGCAAAAGAAAATTGGATGGGGGTGTGTGTGTGTTTGTGTGTGTGGTGAATTTGTATAAATTTAATGAAAGGGGTGTTTCTAAAAAAGAAAAAAGTTAGCGATAATAAGTAATTATATCATTCTTTCAAAGGGTGCATTTGCTAATAATGCAAAGACTTTTAATATTTTAACAAGGCCTTAACTTTCCTATATACGTTTGGATTCATAACAGATAGATTGTTTTACATTAATTAATTGATTAACTATAGAGGTTTTTTTTACAAACAAAGATATTTATGTTCTGACTGAACAGCATTCAAATATCCGTTTAGAAAACAATCAATATTATCTAAAATATCAAAAATGTTTATATTACTTATTTTCTTGTGTGTACATAAATTATTATTATTATTATTATTATTATTATTATTATTATTATTATTATTATTATTATTATTATTATTCTTTATTATTATTATTATTATTATTATTATTATTATTATTATTATTATTATTATTATTATTATTATTATTATTATTATTATTATTATTATTATTATTATTATTATTATTATTATTATTATTATTATTATTATTATTATTATTATTATTATTATTATTATTATTATTATTATTATTATTATTATTATTATTATTATTATTATTATTATTATTATTATTATTATTATTATTATTATTATTATTATTATTATTATTATTATTATTATTATTATTATTATTATTATTATTATTATTATTATTATTATTATTATTATTATTATTATTATTATTATTATTATTATTATTATTATTATTATTATTATTATTATTATTATTATTATTATTATTATTATTATTATTATTATTATTCATTTTTTCACATTAAAAATATACAGATCACTGCAAAAATTGTAGGTGAAATTATTAATGCATTAGTGGCAGATGTTGCTAAAACGTAAATGAATTTTACAAAACATTTTTTTGTTTAATATTTGAATTAATAGAAAAACAGAATAATAAAATTATAATGTCTTTGCAAATAAGATTAGTAATATTTTTTAAATAACTTAACTAGTACAAATATTATATTTATTAAATGTTTTCAACTGCGTTGAACTGTGTGTTAATAAGAGAGGAGAGTCAAATTGTAAGGCTTAGGATTATAATGTTATACAACTATTTATTGTTGTTGAAAAATTATTGAACAAAACGGTTAACAAAAATACATTATTCTGTAAAATAAATTAAGGTATATTGCAGTTTTAAAAAACTTTTGTTAATATCTTAAGAAATAGTTTATTTTATTTTAAAATTACTAAAAAAATAAAAAAATTATTTTATATATTGTAAAGGACAACCTCGAAAAGGCTGCTACTGTGTTGTACTCAAGAGGTTTGAGATGTTTTAATAATATTATAATTTATTTAAATTTTATAATTTTTATAATATTAATTTAGTTTACATATTATCTTCAGTTACAGTAATGTTCGTTTTGAATTATGGGATTTTGTTGTTGTTTTATGCCTTAGTAAAAGGGTTTTGTAATAATAATAAAATAATAATAATAATAACAATAACAATATTAATAATTAGATTAATAATTATGTTAATAATAATTATTATTATATTATTATTATTATTATTATTATTATTATTATTATTATAGTAATAATTATTATTATTAGATTAATAATTATATTATTATTATTATTATTATTATTATTATTATTAATAATAATAGTAATAACAATAATAACATTATATTAATAATTAGATTAATAATTATATTAATAATTATATTATTAGTATTAATAATAATAATAAAAAGAACCATTCGTCTTCTTCAACTTTCCCTCTTTTATGAAGGTTGCTGTTTTTAAAGTCAATTTTCTCCATTTGGTTCTGTATCAAATCAATTTGAAGTATCATAACCATCTTTTATCCTTTATCCAGGTTTGGGACTGCTTAAATCGGTTCATATCTCATCCTCTCTGGGTGAAGTTATATATATATATTATTACAAAACCCTTTTGCTTTAAAAATAAGCATGGGGCAATAAGATAACAATTAAAGCAAAACAACAACAACAAAGTCTCGTTGGCAAATCGAAGATTGAGCATCATGTCGGCTTTTACTCAACCCTGTCATCTGTGTCACTTTGTTATCCAAATACGTGCGATCACTTCTTTGCCGTTGTTTGCCGGCATGGCGTCCTCTTGTACTGTTTCCGTAGCAGTATAAATTTTTTACACTAGGCCAGGTTGCTAACCTTGCGCGCTCAAACCCTCCTCTTTTATCCAGGCTTGGGACTGGCTAGATTGAATCATTTCTAATCCAAACTAGGCGGAGTATATGTTTTATATTATAATTTATTTTTAAGCCACTGGTTCTTTATTTTTTCAAAAATATTTTGAAATTTTTTTTAGCCAAGTTGGATGAAAATTGTTTTTTACACAATGATTGGTACTGTTACTGATTCAAAAATATTTTAGTAAAATTTCAATAAACTTAATATAATTAAGTAATCTTACTCTTTAAATGTCTTTAATTATTTGTCCACATAATTAATTATGTTTACAGAAAGCAAACAAACCGAGACCAGTGTTTATTCAGTCACGTGATTAATTCAACATAATTACACCAAAGTACATTATTCAAACCAGCAACTGATTAGAGCTCACAAATCACAAAAATGTGATGTTTGTTTATTCAAAGAAAATATCACTTATTATAAGGATTAATAATACTTAATTAAGAGGTCGCTACTTGAAAATAATAATACATGAAAAGCCTTAATAACTAAATATTTGTATAACATTCTCCACATATCTTCCAAATAAATTAAATAAGAATATGCAATTGAATATGTTACAAAATCTCAATTATCATAAATCAGTTTGAAAATCATGTTTGATTCACATCCGAATAGTGCTTGATACTTGCTTGTGAGTGTTACGTTAAAGCATAATCAATTCAATCAAATAATACAGTATTTGAACGCATAACTGAATACAACTCATGAATCACATAAATATGATGTTTGTTGATTGAAAAGAAAAATTGATAATTATAATAATCAATACAGATAGTGACAAAACAGACTTCTATGTTGATCTACTATAATTTTTAAAAATATTTAGTACTTTTTACTTATCTTAGGCATATATACTACTTACTAATAAATACCTTAGATAAAACTTCATCAATATATATATATATATATAATATCATTTGCCATAAAACATTGTAATTATAATACACAATAACATTCGTTCAGGTAATACATCACAATACCTCCGTTTATTAAAACATGAGAAATTTGTTAAAAAAGGAATATTATTGGCCAAAATACATTAATATTTAAAGTAAAAGTTACAAACTTCGTAATGTCGACAATTCAAGTAGCATTCACTTCCATTTATAACTTCTGCCGGCTGTTCTCAATCTGAGACTATCAAGGTACCAATAAATTCCTTTAAAACTCGATGTTTCATAGCACAAATAATATTCTTTATAATTAGTATGTTATTTTACAACACGTTAGCCTAGCCTTTAAAAAACCAAAAACAAAATTAACAACGTTTAAATTTGAGTTGTAAATAATCAGATGTATAAAGATCGGGTTTCTGTTCAACAATGTTTGGGCAGTTTAAATAAAAAACACACCACCAATTCTAAAGTGTAGCCTGGAACATGATTTTTAACATATTTTCACTGCTTGTTTACAATTTTAAGAAGACTGTTAATTGGGGGGGGGAGGTTAACATAAATTTTCATTGACCAAACTTGGTACAAACTACATAAACAATTAGTGATATTGATTGGATGAAACATTAAAAAAAAGTATTTTAAATTAATTGGAGTGCAATATTACATTAGTAGAACGTGTCAATTATTTTATCGATTAATTGCTAAAAGTGTTACAAACACATGTGTGTTAAATGCACTGATGCACTTAGATTTTCCATCCGTGAGCTGCACTCAGTGGATTTTTTTTCAAAAATGTATCAAAAGTGCATATAATCAAAATTAGGTTAGAAAATGAATAATGCATATGTTTGTCCAAAACACGAAAAAGTAATTGAGCAGTACTCATATTTGTATAAGATTTTGGATGGGCATAATCGAATCATATTGAAAAGGTATTGTAAATTGTACGAACGCCCTATGCAACCAATGCCTAGAGAAGATCAGAAATGGACCAATCTGGTCAGTTCCAAGTCCAAACATAAAAGGAAGGGGGCGGTTGAGCACAATTTGTCTTCTGTGAAACAATAAGATGTTGCCATGCCAACGGCGAAAAAGTGACAATTAGACGAAGCAAATTACTCGGTCAAATTCTGCGTTTACCGCCCGCAAGCTCAGTAAAAATGGTTATCAAAAATAGACAACTGGAGTTAGGCCACAGAAAATCATTGACATAAATGTCGCATGGTGAACACGTGGAATTATTTTGATGTCCCATATGTTCTTTTTGAATTATGAGGGATTTTGTTATTGTTTTTGCTGTTACTGTAATTATGCTGCCTTCCATCCGTGTTTCTAAGCAAAAGGATTGTGTAATAAAACCATTGCCCACTGTCCTCAGATGTTGCTACGTTACAAGCGCTAACTAGCGAGTGAAAGATCTCTTCCACTGGGACTTATACCATATAGGTCCTGGCATACCCATTTATTTCGGTTGATGACGTGATCACCTCTTCATTATTTTCTATATTTATACGGCATAACAAACGATTGACTTCGATGATTTGATAAGCGTAACACAACGTGGATAAATGACAAAGTTTCTTGACTGGTAGACGGCATCCTTGATTAGGGTTATCCCTCTTAACCCAATCGCTACATATGGCATAGGTATACCTTAAGATACCTTTTAAGTATGCTTGCACACAACTGCTGTAGCAGAAGCCCAATTATACCGCTGTGCACTCGGGACCTTGCTGTTATTCGTTAAGATGCCTAGGGGCGCCTTGTCCGGGATGCACCATGTGGAAGATGAACAGTCAAGAATATCACTATTATTCGACGTTGACACTTTATAAGCATTACTCGGCATCCTCAGAATCGCATGTGGCAAGTTTAATTTAGTCATATTCATTATGATAGCATTATAATTGTCAAATCAGTGAATAATAAATCCACTTGGTTTGAGCACTGTTCAATTGTTGTGCTGACGAGATGTCCAAGATCGACAAGGCTCCCCTGTCTAATACCTTACCACAAAATAGTCTTAAGTGGTTCAAACAGACAAGTGGCATTTTTACCAAACAGAATTGTTTCTCTCTTTCTCTCTCACACAAACACAATCATTTGCATAATAATCAAACACTGCTTGTGTGTCTCAAAATATTTTGACTTTTATGAATATTTAATATACCATTTTTGCATAATTACACCGGTTGAGTATTTTATTTCCAAAGTTGTCTTTTTCCATATTCCAAAACAAGACTACAATTCTCACAAATTGAATAAAAATACTAATTAATTAAATAGTTTGTTTTTAATAAAAAATTTGTTTTGGTATAATTATATATTGTAATTTTGCAATACTTTGTGTAAATATAATTAAAGACAAAATTATTTGTTTTGGTTTAAAATTAAAAATTTTATGCCACTACAAATTAGCAAATTGTGCTCTTTTGTGTCACAAATTTTAAAAGAAAAAATTATTAAATTGTTTTAAAACTTTAAATGCATATGAAACACGATAATAACAATTATTATTATTGTTATTATTACTATTATTATTATTATTATTATTATTATTATTATTATTATTATTATTATTATTATTATTATTATTATTATTATTATTATTATTATTATTATTATTATTATTATTATTATTATTATTATTATTATTATTATTATTATTATTATTATTATTATTATTATTATTATTATTATTATTATTATTATTATTATTATTATTATTATTATTATTATTATTATTATTATTATTATTATTATTATTATTATTATTATTATTATTATTATTATTATTATTATTATTATTATTATTATTATTATTATTATTATTATTATTATTATTATTATTATTATTATTATTATTATTATTATTATTATTATTATTATTATTATTATTATTATTATTATTATTATTATTATTATTATTATTATTATTATTATTATTATTATTATTATTATTATTATTATTATTATTATTATTATTATTATTATTATTATTATTATTATTATTATTATTATTATTATTATTATTATTATTATTATTATTATTATTATTATTATTATTATTATTATTATTATTATTATTATTATTATTATTATTATTATTATTATTATTATTATTATTATTATTATTATTATTATTATTATTATTATTATTATTATTATTATTATTATTATTATTATTATTATTATTATTATTATTATTATTATTATTATTATTATTATTATTATTATTATTATTATTATTATTATTATTATTATTATTATTATTATTATTATTATTATTATTATTATTATTATTATTATTATTATTATTATTATTATTATTATTATTATTATTATTATTATTATTATTATTATTATTATTATTATTATTATTATTATTATTATTATTATTATTATTATTATTATTATTATTATTATTATTATTATTATTATTATTATTATTATTATTATTATTATTATTATTATTATTATTATTATTATTATTATTATTATTATTATTATTATTATAAAGTAACGATGGAGTAACAAGATAACAGTAACATCAAAAATAAAGTCCCATAATTAAAAAAAAGAATTCGGGGCAGCAAAATGATTCGAACATTTTGCCAACATTTGTGTTCGATCTTCCCTAATGGTTGTCAGCTAATTTTCCCCGTCTTTTGCCATGATCAATTGTCTATCACAAAGACCGTTTTTGTTGGTCTTTTGGGCGCGGTCGACGTACAATTTGACCTAGTAATTTTCTTCGTCTAATTGTAATCATGTCATTTAGTGAACGACAATCAATTCTTCTCATGATCTCATGATTTAAAATGTGATCGCGTCGAGGTGGTCTGGCGGTACAGCGCTCGACTTAGACCTGGTGGGCGTCAAAGTTCGAATCCTACCACCGTTTTTGTTAATATCTTAAGAAATAGTTTATTTAATTTTAAAATTACTAGAAAAATTGAAAAATTATTTTATATATTGTAAAGGACAACCCCGAAAAGGCTGCTACTGTGTTGTACTCAAGAGGTTTGAGATGTTTTAATAATATTATAATTTATTTAAATTATTGAGTTACCTTTATAATTTTAAATAATTTTTTATATAGTTAGTTTAGTTTACATATTATTACAAAACACTTTGCTTTAAAAATATGCATGAGGCAATAAGATAACAATTACAACAATAAACAACAGCAAAATTCCATAGTTAAAAAAACATGAAACAACAAAATCTTTTCACCTATTTGAACATTTGGCCATTCATTTCAATTACATCTTCCTCGAATAGTTCTTATCCAAGTTTTCTGTGGTCTACCAACCTTTCTTTTACCATTTTCAATCTTTCATTCCAAAACCATTGTTACTGGTAGTAAACGTAGAATTTAACCAAATAATGTTCTTCGTCTAATTGTAATCATGTCATGAAGTGAACGACAATCAATTCTTCTCATGATTTCATCATTTAAAATGTGATCGCGTCGAGGTGGTCTAGCGATACAACGCTCGATTTGGACCTGGTGGGCATCGAAGATTGAATCCTACCACCGACCCCCCACTTAAATGCGGGTCCACGTTCGGCTTTGCTAAAATATCCACTGCTAAAAAGCATGTTTCGCGTAAAGCATTCAAAGTAGCGAACATAAATAAATAAATAATAATAGTACATAGGATTGATCTAGTAATTTTATACGTTTAATTGTAATGATGTCATGTAGTGAACAAAAGTCAATTTTTCTCACGATCGCATTATTTGAAATATAATCGAACCAGGTAATTTTAAAAATAATTCTAGGATACCGGCGATAAAAAAAACATCCGTAGATTCGAACTCATGTTCTTCAGGTATTGAAGTCGAACGCGAGGTCACTTCAGGATATTATAACTAATGAATACTTTTGGCATAAATGTCTTATTACCTGATGCTTTCCCTACTGCAAATTCTTATTCAGGATTGGGACTGGTTAGGTTGGCTTATATTTTATCCTCAGAAGGGCAAGTTGGGGATAAAGGTTTTTTAATTCTGTCGAGGTAGACATGTGTACGGTAATCAATGTTTTTTAAATGAATAAATGTCAGTTTTTACAATGTTTTCCCATACATGTATTCATTATTGTTGTCACAATTTTTTAAATAATAAGAATGGAGCAATAAGATAAACATTAGAGCAAAAAAACAACAACAAAGTTCCCTAATTCGAAACGAACAACAAAAATTTTCCATATATTCAAACATTTTGTTTGATTTCCCATAAAACATTCAGTTCAATTGGATTTTCCCGAATGGTTTTTAGCCCAGTTTTTCTGTGGTCTAACTTCACCTTTTTTTACCATTTGCAATCGTTCATTTCAAAACCGTTCTTGCTGATCTTTGGGGGTGCTAAACGTCGAATTTGGCCAAGTAATTTGCTTCTTCTAAGCTTTTACTCAACCCTGACATCTGGGTCATTCCATCGGCATTATTTGCCGGAATGGCGTTCTCTTGTTTGTTACCGTAGCAACGTAGATTGTTTTACAGAGGTCAAGTTGGCAAACTTTTTTTTAATGTTTGCTACTTTAAATGTTTTAGGAGAAACATCTTTCAGCAGTGGACATTATGGTGAAGCCAAACGTGGGCCCGCATTTTAGTGCCGGTTGTGGGATTCGAACCCCGATACCCACCGAGGTCCGAATTCGAGCGCTCAAACTCTCCTCCTTCATTGCCGACTCGCAACTGGCTAGATTGGTTCATTGCTGATCTTTTCTTGAGTACTAATCCATTAATGTTTCACTTTTTCTACACTTCTGGAGCGTCAGACTCAAAACTGGCTAAATATCAGTTCCACCCACGCATTTTATCTCGTTTTAGCTCAATCTCATTCAAAATAATTTTAAAAAATTAAAATTTTTAACCCTAAAGTTTCTATCGATTTTTTCTTTATTTATTGTGGTTGATATCATAGTCAACCGTTACGTATGAAAATGACGAAGTTTATCGGCTGATAAACGGCATTTTCGTGACGAACCGGTCTAATTTTCCCTCAAGGCTATACTCTTTAAGATAGATCTTAAGTAGTCGACGTGTATGCTTGTAGCCATTCGCTAAAACAAAATCCCAGTCATACTACCGTGCACTCGATTCTAGGTACTTGGGTTCACCTTGTCCACAATGCACCACGTAGAGGACGAACAGTCAGGAATGTCACCATTGTTGGAAATTGAAATTTTGTTAGGCATTACTCAAATGCTCAAGATAATTAGCATTTCATCAGAGTATAGCGTTTTAACATCACAGTGATGCTAATAATCCTGAGAATATAAATGATGTTTACAAAGTCTCAATTACCAATGATGGTGATATTTCTGACTGTTTTTCATTCATGTAGTGAATCCTGGAATCCTGGTAACAGCAGGGACTGAGTGCAGAGAGTTATAACTGGGCTTTCATTGGACTCCCACTTAGTGAATGGGCGCTAGCATTATACACCCAAGATGCTTAAAAGGCATCTCAAGGTATCCATTTACCATATTTATCCGGTTAGGCTTGGGGATTCGCCAACTGGCGTCAACCTCCACTTCTCTCAAAAAAGATTCTTGTGAACACTGACGCTGTCGCAGAAAAAGCATTCTTTTTGGCAATTCGCATCCAGAAGCCTCTTTGCATAGGAAGTCGGAATGTCATTGTAATTGTGAACATTATTACTGCTGACAGTTCAAATACCTTACATTGCGTACTTCCAATAGTCCACAAGTTATATAATTAACAAAACATCCGTCCATGTTGGGATTTTTTTTCATTTTAAATTCATTCAAATCCCAAAGGATCATTCATCACAGCTGTTTTGCTCTCAATCATTTATACACCCACACTCATACTGTTGTGTATAATCGTTACTCAATGTTGTGACCAAAAATCACGCCTGTGTATGTAACTTTTAAAAAAAAATTTGATTACAAATCATTTTGGATTAATCTGTCAAAAACATTAATAACAGCTGTCATGTGATGTGAACATCATTATTATTTATTAGTTTGAACAACAGCTGAAGTTAAATTAATCGATAAAAGTATCAAATTATCATTATTATTATTATTATTGCCAATTAGAGAGAGTGTGTGAGCTTCAATCCCATTCTTGCACAATATGCACACTTGTGTGGTAAAACAATTAAAAATTTTAATCCAGGAAATGAGAAAGATATATTGACACGTTTTCCAAAACTTTATCGGTTATAAATTGAATGTTTAAACATTATTAGCCTTTAGTGTAATTGTATGTAAATTATACGGCATTTTTTAAAACAAAGAATATAAAATGCTTTCTTGACTGATAGAAATTCACCTCTATTTTTTCTAAGATTATTATTATTATTATTATTATTATTATTATTATTGTGGTTGTTATTGTTATTACTGTAATTAGCAGAACTACAATGTAAGCAATCTGGGGTCCGCAATATGCATTCTTTGAGAACTGTAAATTATTCAAGGTTAGACAGAAAACCGTGGTTGCCAAATGATCTATTTTATATCTATTGAAAACGTTTTAATATAAACGTATTACGGTTTATTAAATGCGGGTCCCCGTCTCCTTGTTTTCTTGCCAAAAGATATTTTCTATCAAACGTTCCAGCCGCCAAAACCGAAATACAATATTAACAAAAAATTACATTTTTTTATTTATCAATCACATAATTGCTATCTCATTCGAAATTTGAAGTTGAAACACATATCATGATTAGTGATTAGTACTCAGTGATCAATAATTGACTATCTAAAAATGATAAACATTTATTGTGTTACGTAACACCGTACATGACGGTATTTAAATCATAGTTACAAATACATTTGAATAGTGTAGTTTGCACTAGCAACAATTTATGTAACCGCAATTCGTGTGATATCGACGTTTTCATGCTACTGTGATGACGTCATCGTGAAACAAGATTCTTATCAACGCCAATAATCAGCTGGCTTCTTCGTGTTGTACGCAGCTGTTGTGTATGCCAATGCCGATAACATGTCAATAGTATTCAGTCGTGTGCTGCTTTTGACAGATTCATTTCATAATAAAATATGTTCGCTTCGTCATTAATCATGTTAGACAAATATTTCTTTTACATCAATGTACACCTTAAAAAATGGGGGTGAGGGTGAGCGTAAAATTGCAGTTACAAGACAGTTGACCCTCAACGCGATTTTCACGTTGACATTTGAAGTAGAGAAACCCATAATAATAATAATAATAATAATAATAATAATAGTAATGATTGTAAATTTCCACACACACAAAATGGTAATGTGCTAATACTACTATCATTTATCATTTTGTATTTGTGACGATTTGTATTTTGTTTCAAACCACATTCACCGCCTCCCCCCCTTTTGTTGTGGTTAGAGTGTGTGTGATTTACAAAGCAAAATAAAACATGATCAGTATTCGGCCGAAATTGATTAATGATCTTGGGGGAAAATGAACACTTATCATGACGCGAAAATGGTTCGTTCAAATGCATAAAGAAAATGTAATGAACTGAAATATTACTGAATAATAATCATTAAAAAACGGTAATATGAGTCCCACCATCAGCTCACCAAAAGCGTTACACAACTCCTATGGATCATCAGCATCCCATAACAATTACGGTTATATTACAATGCAATTATGGAAATGTATTAAAAACTCACGATGATCAGTATCTGTAAAGGAAGATGCCAGCCGCGACTTCAACTCGGGTCTTCCACATGACAGGCGGAGATACTTGCCGCTATATTACAGACGACAGCAGCGTATTGATTCCTCTATCAAAAAAACGACTAACTTTGTCGTTCCACATGATTGTGCTTTTGGGCATTAAATATTCCGTCTGTTGAGGATCGAACTGCCACTCAGCTTTCGTACTCAATCCTGTCGCTGGAATTGTGCTGCTTCCCCTTCCTAGTAGCAGTACAGCACTCAACTCCAACCTCGGTGGGCATTCAATAAGAGCTCTCGTTTGATTTTGCCAAGATGTCCACTTACTGATGGATGTTTCTTGCAAGTCACTCATGCAATAATATTCGTTATCATGACACGTGTTCGAACATTTTGCCACCATTTTTGTTTGATCGCACCCCCATTTTAATCGAATTTTCCCCAATAATTGTCTGCAGTCCATTCCAATCCTTCTCGTGCCATTATCCATTCCAAAATCGTTGTTGCTGGGCGGTAAACGAGGAAATTGGCCAACTATATTTCTTCGTCCAATCGAACGGTAACCTTCCTTTCGGCTTGCACTCAACCCTCTCATGTGGATCGGGCTATCACTTCCTTGCCCAAATGACGTCCTCTTATTGTGTACCAACATAGATGATGTCTTCTTACAGAGGCCGAGTTGCTAACCTTGGGCACTCAAACCGTCCTTCATTATCCAGACTTGGGACTGGCTAGATTGGTTTATTTGTGATCTTTTCTAGGTGGAGTTATCCAAGACGTACGTGTTTCATGTTGATGAGTATGGCTAATTGAAAAATGTTCATATTTCTATTTAATACAGGCTTTAATTTGGTTGGTAATACTGGGATGTACTTGTGTATGGGCAGTGAACGACTACACAGTCAAATAAATGGTTAGTTTCAATGTATGAAGAACTGAAATGTTACAAAATAATAATCATTAAAAAACGGTAATAGGAGCCCAACCACCAGCTCGCCTAATGCGGACTCTCATCCAACACTTCAAATAATCACAGGTTGTCGTATACATTTGACAACCTTTTTCAAGGTCATCTGCAACATAATAATTTTATCCTATTGTTATTTCTTCAACATCATTATCATCATTGTTATTGTTTTAAAAGTGGTCGTATCGCTAACCTTGTGTTCCAGTCTAACTCCGTTGTTAGCCGGACTGGGAACCGATAGAATGCTCGAAGTGAATAGAATTTCGTCTATTTCGTCATGCTAAAACATAACCGATTGAGTACAAATCAACAAATAGGTACAACTCACAACATATAAGTCGCAGTAACAGTAATGGCAAATGCTATTATAGATTGACCTTACGGAGTCGTCCGTGTGATATGGGGACACAATACTTCCAGGCCAACATCTGACCGCATATAAAATATAAAAGTACTTTTATTTCTCACCCTACAAAATTATCTGCAACTTGTGGTATGGGAAATTATCAACATGGCACGTGCAACAAAACTTTACCCAATTATATCTACGTACATTACATTTAATTAACTGTCAAATATTGCACTTTTCTCCATTCATAATTATTGATTTTACTTTAAACTACTAGAAAGCGCCATACATAGGAGCGCCATTCAACACAATTAGTAGTACATTATCATGAAGAAAATAATCACGATATAATTTTGCTCCACATTTTCCTGTTATATCTGTCAAATAATCATCAATATGATCATTAGTGTTTACTGCACTGGACAGCTGTTTGATTTCTGTTGGAAAATTGGTCGCAGTGCATACTCCTTTTCCAAGTTTCACACGAACTTAAAAGCCACGCCCTTTTAAGTTTGACCTTACAACCATAGTGAATTACTGGAAAAAGTGACTCCGGAATTTATAAAATTAACATTGGTTACTCATTCGGTTAATATTCAATTAAAAAAATTATTTATTTATTGCGGTTGGATGGGTATGTATTAATTCCATGTTTGTACAGCACAGCATACGATCGATTTTGATGGCTTTGGAAGTGTAAGACGTGGAGGAGAATAACGAAGTATCTTGGTTGGTAGACAGCATCGTCATTACTATTGATTAACTGTCAAATATCGCACTTTTCTTCATTCATACTTATAACCGTTGTTTACTGGAATGGCGTCCTCTTATTGTCTACGTAGCAATATGGATGTATGACAAGGATGCAGACGTTGTACGATGATTGATTCCAATACGCGTTAATTGGAGATACTTGGTCGCTAGCTCTTTACTTACCTACATTATAATAACAGCAACCAAACAAATTAAAATCAGCTTACTGAAAAGTCATCAGTTCAATTTAATTATTCAAATTACAGTATTTAAATGAACAAGTGAAAACAACTCACGAATTGCAAAAAATGTGATGTTTGTTCATTTAAACAGAAGATTAAGTTTTACCGAATACCGTTGAAATATGTGAATATTATGCGTTCGTTATACCAAAATTCAAGTTGCTGTGTTCGAACAAAAAGTGGTTATACTGCTATGTTCGAAATTGTCACGAAGTACGTCAAGGATGTATTTTGTCACCGTTTTTGTTTCTTCTGGTAATTGATTTTATTATGACCTGATCCATGAATAATTTGTTTTATGGTATCAAATGGAACCAAAGACAGATTAACAGATTTGGATTTTGCAGATGATATTGGTCTACTCAGTAAAACTCCAGAAATAATGCAAAATATAACAACACGTCTCAGTGATATCAGTTCTCGTATTGGCTTACGGATTAACTGTTCAAAAACGAAAGTGATATCTACAACGTCAAACAATGATTTGCCTACCAAAATTAGTGGACAAAATATTAATACTGTTGATTCCTTTACATATCTGGGAAGCATCATTGGTAAAGACGGACAAACCGAAATTGATGTTAAAGCCAGACTTGGTAAGGCAGTGTCGGTTTTCCATAAACCCAAATTAATATGGTCATGTTCTTCTATCCGCTTGAAGACAAAACTATATTTGGACGTATCAATAATCATTTCTACATCAATATATAGAAGTGAACTGTGGAAGTGAATAAGCACGATTTATACAATGGTAGATATTTTTATCTCCAGTGCCTTAGAGGTATTTTAAAGATCATCTCGTTCGGGAGAGGAACTGGTATTCGATTACTACATGACATTATTTCAAGTACTTGGTCAAATTCTATATTTACCGTCCAAAAGGTCAGCAAGAACGGTTTTGGAATAAACAATAGAAGGGTTGGGAGACCACGAAAAACTTGGTTAAAAACTATATGGGAAGACTAAATTAATATGAATGTAATATTATTAATATTATTATTATTATTATTATTATTTATGGTTATTGGCTTAGATACTTCAGTAGAAGTAGCTTTCAGCACACAAAAAATATGTACAATTATAAAAATACAATACAATTAGCAGTGTGTAACATCAGTCCAAAAAAAAGTAAAGTAAGGTTAAATTACATAGGCTAAAAAAGAAAAAAACTCAAAATCAACGTATATTTAAAAGTCATGTTCAATATGATATGCGTAAAGAGCATGTGGTATTATTTAGGGGACACTATGGTTAATAGTGTGCAAATATACTCAGTATACAAAAATGCGAATGATTCATGACTCATGAGTGAGCATGGCTAATAAAATAATACTCTGGACGAAGGATAATAAATGGTCACAAATTAAAATGGGCAGATTACAAACAACGGTAATTGGTCAGACCAAAGTAAACAAAAAAAAACACTCATGATTTGGATAGGCTAATGTAAAGGTCACTTTGAACTTTGTTGGGATTGGATAGTAACCTTGCTAAATACGGCAGACATGAATTGGTTCTGCACTTAACGTGTATATGTGATCTTCTTGTCATTCCCGATGCAAATGATTTACTGAAATCACGATAAAGTGGATGATTGGAGTTGTTGGAAATACGACTGATTAATTGAAAACATTCAATTCGTTGTTCCATGCTCTTCAGATTGATAAAATTTTTGCGGTTATGTTATTTAACTTGGTAATGGTATCAATAGTAGAAAAAATTAACTTCTTACTGTGTTTAGTTTTTTTTTGAAAAAAATATTTTTACAATATTTAAGTACAAAACAATAATTATTTTATTTATATTAATTTTATTCTGTTCAAATGTGCAATAACGTTTTAATTAAAAGAACAACAATGATATAAGCTTACTTGATTCGGCTTACTCAAACCACTTGATGAGATAAGCTCATTCTAAGTCCACTTTCATCCAAGTCAAACAAATTCAAATCAACTGAATAATGCTCAACACAAATTAATTGAATTATAAATTAATTCAATATGAGTACTACTTACATTGTTCACATAATCCATCTAAATTTGAAAAACAAAACTAATTAAAATCACAAGATTAAAATATGGCCACTGTGAACAACAATCACATTACCCAATATGAAATAAAACAGTCTAGTGATTTTCTCTTATCCATATGTTGAATATCACACACATGCACAAACACCGTTAGAAATATTTGAATAATAAAAACAATAAAAAAAAAGAAAATACACATACGTGTCACGCTTTTTAAATAACAGAATATTATCACTCTCTCGTGCTACCTTTGATTATTTAAATTTGTCTGGATTTTTTTGCAACATTTGGGAATAATAGAACGATCAAAGTGATGTGCTACATTGTTTGGAATTCACACCTGTCGGGCCATTTCTATTTTCTCTTCAGTCAAACATTGGCTGCAAATTCGAAAAAGAATTAATTTAATTATTGATATAAAAGCACTTTTATTGTTTTGTTTTCGCGAAGCGACACACATACAGATTATAACAAGTATGAAATGGCGTGTTGCGATTCATTTTTAGTTTGTTTACCAAATAAAAAATTGTCTTTCAGTGTTACAATGAGCGGGAACATCGAATTGTTAAAATGGGGGGAAGGAATTAATGTCATTTTTACATAAACAACAGTTCTTTTATTATACACACGGATGATAAATATGATTCAGTGGTGTACACATTCCAATAACATAGTAATAATAGTAATAATAATAATAATAATAATAATAATAATAATAATAATAATAATAATAATAATAATAATAATAATAATAATAATAATAATAATAATAATAATAATAATAATAATAATAATAATAATAATAATAATAATAATAATAATAATAATAATAATAATAATAATAATAATAATAATAATAATAATAATAATAATAATAGTAATAATAATAATAATAATAATAATAATAATAACAATAATAATAATAATAATAATAATAATAATAATAATAATAATAATAATAATAATAATAATAATAATAATAATAATAATAATAATAATAATAATAATAATAATAATAATAATAATAATAATAATAATAATAATAATAATAATAATAATAATAATAATAATAATAATAATAATAATAATAATAATAATAATAATAATAATAATAATAATAATAATAATAATAATAATAATAATAATAATAATAATAATAATAATAATAATAATAATAATAATAATAATAACAATATTAATAATAATAATAATAATAATAATAATAATAAATAATAATAATAATAATAATAATAATAATAATAATAATAATAATATTAATAATAATAATAATAATAATAATAATATTAATAATAGTAATAATAATAATAAATAAAATAATAATAATAACAATAATAATAATAATAATAATAATAATAATAATAATAATAATAATAATAATAATAATAATAATAATAATAATAATAATAATAATAATAATAATAATAATAATAATAATAATAATAATAATAATAATAATAATAATAATAATAATAATAATAATAATAATAATAATAATAATAATAATAATAATAATAATAATAATAATAATAATAATAATAATAATAATAATAATAATAATAATAACAATAATAGTAATATAGAAAAACAGAAATATTAATAATAACCTATAATAATAATTTTACTGTTGTCAGATCCAGTTAATAAATATATACTCGATCTAAAACATGTAAAGGATTTGTGTGTCCATTTGAAACGTGAAAGGTTTGCCCTATAGATGACTTGAAACAATATTATTACCAATGGGATTTGCAATTCTTTCTTTGCCAACATTTTCTCATGACGTTGCATCTTTTTCCGGATGAGTCAAGTTTGTGAATACGCTCGTGCCTATTCTCAATTCAATCGTTTGCAAAAAACAAAATGCCCCATTAATTGCGTACGAAAAATAATTGAATCTGTTTGTCCTACAACCCACATCTGTTGCAAATGTAATACTCAATCAGTTTGATTGCATTCGAATTTTTCAATTTGTAAATTGTAACTTTTGACCCAAGGTCACACGTGTAATTTATTCTGACACAAAGTAACATTTTTAAATGTGTTTTTAAAAAAAAAAACAAATGTTTTTGGAAAAAAACACCTGTCAAAAGTTAATAAACACCCACACACCCATATACTGATTGATACTTGTCAATTTAATTTACCAAAATTTGAATTTAAAAAAAACGTTTTGAATAAGTCATTAAAAGTGATTGATAACTAATCAAAATACAAAAAAAATTACAAAATTCTACCCGATAACATATTATCTTTAATGCGATCATATTATGAGTCGGATTTAATTATTATAAATATAAGTTATTTCTAACTCGTTAATACATTATCGTGGGTATCACTAATACACCCATATTGAAAAATGAAAAAAAAATTATTATGTCTGAATTATTGTTTAAAAAAATATATTTGCACAAACGTGGTTTTTAAATGTACAAATGACTTTATTTGTTTTAATTGTGTCACACAATTTGATGTGAACCATATTGTCGTGTCTGTGTGTGTGTGTGGATACGCAATAAAATTCGATACAAGTATGTCCAATTGCGCACATTTTACGAGAGTTTGAAAACTGGTTCAATCAACCATATGGTAGTTTATGTCGCCTGCAAACGGGGCATTGCGGTGCTACGTCGAAGTAATGCTTGCGGCTGATTTTAAAGTCCCAAATTTAGATCAGACACGAAAGCACCTTGGTGGTGGAAAAATGCACGTGTTTGCATTCAAACGACCTCATTAAGTCAAATTTATTGGAACAATGAAAATTAGGTTGTTTTAAGTGCTCCCAACCAAATAGCACCATGTGTGTTGTATCCTTATTTTTTACATTCAACATTTGGGGATTGATTTGATTTTTTCGGTAAATAGATCTTTTTTGACTGTCAATTAGTATCAATAAATACGTGTGGTTCCGTCAAAAACGGTTAATTCAAGAATATGCATTGAAAATGCTAATAGTAAATGTCTTTTTAGCAACTACACGGACGTGGTATGATAATCGGTGTCAATAAATAGTCGTTAAGGTGAAACACCTAATCTTTCGTTAGGTGCTTATCGAGATTGCAATAACAGAAAGCAAACAAACCAAAATTAGCATCGGTTATCTCGTCACATTGAAGCATCGCGATAGGTTAATCAATTTAATGTTGTGTGGAATTCGATTATTAATTTTTATATCAAAAGCATGGCCAAAAAGATTGTCTCATTAAATTTTTGGCTTTGGAAATTCGGATTTTGCCAAACTGAGTTACGACAAACATGTTACTTTCACTCCTTTGTTTAATGCAATGGCTTCCAGTTGTTGTTGCTTTGGCAACAATTGTTACACAGGTCAGAGTGCTAATTATGCGCTCGAACCCGACTTGGGATCGGCTACGGTGAAGTTGACCCAAAATTGGTGTTTGCAAAAGTATTTTTGGCTATTCGTTTTTACCAATTTTGATCATGCATTACATAATCAATATTTTGGTCAAATAATTTTATTTCTTAAGCAATTATTATTTAAGATATTACTATGATTATTATCAACATTATTATTATTATTATTATTATTATTATCATTATTATTATTATTATTATTATTATTATTAATAATAATATTATTATTAATATTATTATTAATATTATTATTAATATTATTATTAATATTATTATTAATATTATTATTAATATTATTATTAATATTATTATTAATATTATTATTAATATTATTATTAATATTATTATTAATATTATTATTAATATTATTATTAATATTATTATTAATAATATTATTAATATTATTATTATTATTATTAATATTATTATTAATATTAATATTAATATTATTATTAATATTATTATTAATATTATTATTAATATTAATATTAATATTATTATTAATATTATTATTAATATTATTATTAATATTAATATTAATATTAATATAATAATTAATATTGTTATTATCATTAATATTAATCTTTATGTTATTATTATTATTATTTTTAATTATTGTCATTATATCTAATATGGTAATATCTAAAAACAAATAACAATAAAACACACTAAATTCGAACATGGCCAACGTTTGAAAAATGTAGCGTTTTTAACCTTTATAAATATTGACTGCATTGTTTGAAAACATGTATGCATACTTTGTAGTATTCTGCTCTAGTTGCTTATCTTATATATATATATATATATATATATATATATATATATAGTTATTATTTTCAATGTTTGACGGGAAATATGCCTTTCAGCAGTGGACATTTTAGTGAAGCCCGCATTTAGGTGGGGATCGAACCCATGCCTACCCAAGTTGGAATCGAGAGCTGTACCGTTACATCAGTCCTGAAATATAATTTATTTATAACTTGCAATAGGATTCTTTGCTCACAGCTGCACATATATAAGAAGTATTAAGAGAAAACATTTTTTTTACAAATGAATAAATCAATTTTTTCAATAAGCCAACTTTGTAAAACTATTATTTTTGCATAGTTTATTGTTATTTAAATAAATTCAAATGAAGACGGTAAATTATAGTTACTATGGGAATATTTTTATCAATGAGACCTATTATTTATTACATGTTATCGTTCTGTTCAACCTGTGTCAAGCTAATGATATGTAAACATTAAAATTCAACTTTTCGTGTGATTCAGGTTGAACTGTATTCATTATATTGATTACAGTTGCCAACTTACACAAGGTCACATTGAAGATTTTTCAAAGCAAGTACCGGGTGTTTTGCTGATAAGCTTTGTATTAAAGTTCTCATCATACACAGTATTTTTAATTGTATTTACTAAATATTGATTATTTGAAAAGAAAATAATGTTATCATTATACGTGGTAGCAATAAATGTTAGAAGTGATGATTCTATTGTCATTGTAACTAATTGTCGTGTGTGAACAGTCTTTGTGACAATAGCACGGATCATATTAAGAAATAAAGTGAATTGATGTTTTTTGTCGCCGGTGACTTAGAAGTATTTTGAAGATTGCCTGGCGCGATCACATTTCAAATGATGAGATCATGAAAAGAACTGACTCTCGTTCACTAATTAACATCATTACAATTAGATGAAGAAAATTATTTGGTCAAATTCTACGCAAGACCAGCAGGAACGGTTTCGGAATAGACGATTGAAAATGGTAAAAGAAAGGTTGGGGAGTAGGCCACAGAAAACTTGGCTAAAAACTATTTGGAGGTATGGAATAATTATGTTGCCTTGTGTTCGTTTTTACTATGGGATTTTGTTGTTTAGTTCTACGCTTAGTTTTAAAGTAAAAGGGTTTTGTAATAATAATAATAATAATAATAATAATATATATTATTATACAAAACCCTTTTGCTTTAAGAATAAGCATGGGGCAATAAGACAAACAATTACAGCAAACAAATAACAACAATAACAAAGTTCACAGCATTAAATATTCTGCAAATCGAAGATTGCGCTTTTTTTCGGCTTTTACTCAACCTTGTCATCTGGTAACTTTGCCATCCAGAAACGTTGTTGTTTGCCGGAATGACGTCATCTTTCATTGTTTCCGCAGCAGTATAAATTTTTACAGAGGCCAGGTTGCCAACCTTGCGCTCCTAAACCTCCTCCTTTATCCAGGCTTGGGACTGGCTAGATTGAATCTATTTCTGTCCAAACTAGGCGGAGTTATAATAATAATAATAATAATAATAATAATAATAATAATAATAATAATAATAATAATAATAATAATAATAATAATAATAATAATAATAATAATAATAATAATAATAATAATAATAATAATAATAATGATAATAATAATAATAATAATAATAATAATAATAATAATAATAATAATAATAATAATAATAATAATAATAATAATAATAATAATAATAATAATAATAATAATAATAATAATAATAATAATAATAATAATAATAATAATAGTAATAATAATAATAATAATGATAATAATAATAATAATAATGCTGCATTCACTTCTACTGTAGTTTAGTAAAATGATGTTGTTTCTTTAGTCATATTTTTTACTGAGGTTGCTAATTTTGCGCCCAACTTTATCTGTTTTAAAAATTTCCAATTAGGTTTTCATTAGAAAATCTTGAAAAAAAACCACCAATTATGTTATGTGTTGTTCCAGACAAGTAAAGCAGTAGCAGTAGTAGGTAGTAAGCTCTATCACGTAATGTAGACATCATTACATTTCTCTCCCTGCTTATTATCCGATTAATTAATCAATTAAATTAATCGATATGACAAGATATGACAAGGTCATTGTCACTGCATTGTAGGCAGATTTATTTACTGCTAATTAGCACTCATACATTGTGGTATACACTCACTATACAACGCAATACGTGAACACTAATCAGTTTGCCACATAAAAAGTGCGTTCGTATGTCCCAATTGTGGAGATCATATCTTGCGCGCGCAAATGGACACGTGCGCCTATTTATCAAAATAATAAAAATATTCTTTTCCAATATAATCACATCATTTTAATAAATATCTCTCACACAATAGTGTGGAAGACGTACATTATATACGTTTGTTCGGACTTTTCAATAATGGCTGGAGAATATATTTATCGTTTTGATTTGTAAACACATACAGAGTGGGAGGTGGGGAGGTGTTCTATGTAGTTTGTGAATAAATTTGTTTCAAATCGAATAAATAAAAAAAACACGAAAATAATGTTTTTTGGGGGGTCGTATTAGTCATAAATTACTGCTGAGATAAGATTTATCCTAAGTAGAAAGATGTGAAATACATTTTCAAAAAATAGAAATATCACGTATTTTTACAAATAAAATATACTCTACTACATTTACTTGTCATAGAGATATTTATGTAAAACAATTCTTGCGATAAACATCACTATTGAAACGTTAAATTATCGATTATAACTGCTTTGTTTGTTTGTAGAAAGACACTAATGTATATAAATCAACTTTTCTATTTCAGCTTTCGTCTATTCTATAAGAAAACGTTATTTCTCGTCAATTTTCTCCATTTGGTTCTGTATCAAACCCATTTGAAGCATTATTGACATTACATAATTTTAGCGTGGGGTTCTTTTTTACTCGCAAACCCTCCTCTTCTATCCAGGCTTGGAACTAGCCAGATCGTTTGATTTTTGATAATCTCTAGGTGAGTTACAAATGCATATAAAACATATATATTATTGGAGATGCTAATTGAATAATGGGGATATTTCTGACTGTCATCTCTATGTGATGCATCCTGGACTAAGTGTACCAAAGTACCTAGATTAATTGGTGCAAACACACACGCAGGATACTTAAAATGTATCTAACGATAAACGTCTATGTATGCCGTCTATCAACCAAGATACTTCGTTATTCTCCTCCACGTCTTACACTTCCAAAGCCATCAAAATCGATCGTTTGCTATGCTGTATAAACATTATAATTATTAATCTTCTGTTTAAATGAACAAACATCACATTTTTGCAATTCGTGAGTTGTTTTCACTTGTTCATTTAAATACTGTAATTTGAATAATTAAATTGAACTGATGACTTTTCAGTAAGCTGATTTTAATTTGTTTGGTTTCTGTTATTATAATGTAGGTAAGTGAAGAGCTAGCGACCAAGTATATCCAATTAACGCGTATTGGAATCAATCATCGTACAACGTCTGCATCCTTGTCATACATCCATATTGCTACATAAACAATAAGAGGACGCCATTCCAGTAAACAACGGTAATAAGTATGAATGAAGAAAAGTGCGATATTTGACAGTTAATCAATCGTAATGACGATGCTGTCTACCAATCAAGATACTTCGTTATTCTCCTCCACGTCTTACACTTCCAAAGCCATCAAATCGATCGTATGCTGTGTTGCGGTACAAACATGGAAAATAATATGGCCACCATCCAACCGCAATAAATAAATAATTTTTTAAAATTGAATATTAACCGAATGAGTAACCAATGTTAATTTTATAAATTTCCGAGCCACTCTTTTCCAGTAATTCACTATGGTTGTAAGGTCAAACTTAAAAGGGCGTGGCTTTAAGTTCGTGAATCCTGGAAAAGGAGAGTGCACTGCGACCACTTTCCAACAGAAATTGGGAATAACTGTCCAGTGCAACAAATACTCAATGATCATATTGATGATTATTTGACAGATATAACATAGAAAATGGGAGCAAATTATTATCGCGATTATTTTCTTCATGATAATGTACTACTAATTGTGTTGAATGGCGCTCCTATGTATGGCGCTTTAGTGGTTTAAAGGAAAATCAATAATTGGTGAATGTATAGTGTGCAATATTTGACAGTTAATTAAATGTGTAATGTACGTAGATATAATTGGGTAAAGTTTTGTTGCACGTGCCATATGATAATTTCCCATACCATAGTTAAAGATAATTTTGTAGGGAGAACAAAGTACTTTTATATTTTATATAATGATGCTTTGCTAGTCGTGGAAGTATTGTGTCCCCCATATCAATAAACACCTGTAAGGTCAATCAGAATAGCATTTGCCATTACTGTTACTGCGACTTATATGTTGTGAGTTGTACCTATTTGTTGATTTGTACTCAATCGGTTATGTTTTAGCATGACGAAATAGACGAAATTCTATTCACTTCGAGCATTCTATCGGTTCGCAGTCCGGCTGACACAAGGTTAGCGATACGACCACTTATTATTATTACGTCACCAACCACACATAATAAAAATAATTGTTGTATTGATTCATTGTCGGAAAACGTATTGTTCGGCAAATGGACACTCTTAAACACGAACGTCATTCATAGGATTCAGACTTGGACGTTATAAATTACAACTTGAGTATTAATCAAACAATTAAACTAATAAAACATTGCTAATTTGTAAGTTGGTGAGTAGTGATCGCGGCATCATCAATGGAAACAGTCATATATATATTGATGTCATGTAGTCCTAGCAACAACACAAAACAATATTCGTTTGTTTGTTTTCTTTGGAATAATGCCAAATACATGTGCAAAAAAAACAGGCGGTAGCAACTGGATGTGTGAATTTACATGTACAAGCGACCCGTTTGGGTCATGGGAATGTAAGCGCCTTGGCCTTCATTACCTTCTAACTGGAAAATATAATAAAAATAATAATAACCAATTCAGATAGACTCCTGTTATTTAAAACTTTTCAATGTGTTTGAATTTAGAGTAATTTTTTAAATTAACTTAGTCATAATTAATTATTCAAAAATTCAATTAAAATGTGTTCCAATACATTTTACCTTTTTAATTATTAAAAATAACGAAACAAATAAAAAATTGTTGTAAAGTTGAGTTAGCTAATTGAAAAGAAACACGTATGAGCATGTGGCTTCACAAGTTATACAGGTTTTTAACACAACCGAACTACTGATTGGAATATAAGTAGTTAAAATAGGTTTTAACGTAAAACCATGTACACTATATTAACACTAGTCAACAAAATGTTTTATTAATTAATCATTTAATATAAACACACTAGGTAGAACAAAATAACATTGTATAATTAGATAATCAGTAAATTCTAGTTAAATAATTGGATTCCTTTTATAATATCAAATAACAATATTAAAAGACAAATTGTGAGATGAATTCATTTCGCATATTCTCGTCAGTCACAAACATATAAACTTTCAGTATATATATATATATATATATATACATAAAAGGTGATTACAATTGACATTAAAGTTAATACAAATCAATTGGATAGAATCTTCGATTTGAAACACTTTTAATTGTGACAATAAGCGCTCTTCCGTTTGATCGTCTTCTTGCTATCCTACTTATTAAGTTTATACCTTATTTATACATTTATGTATTTTAGTAGAGCAAACTCATTTTTAAAACCAATTATCTGTGTTTGTTTTTAAGTTTTCATAATGGTGGTATTGTGCTTTATTGCTAAAACTAATGAAAAAATATTGTGTATTATATTAAGAATTTTTGCTAATAATATTAAATGTATATATATTAGTAAAGTGTTATCTAAGGTGAATTACTTAACAAGCATAGATATGTCTTTAAGATAAGTAACAAGTGCTACATATATTTCAATATCATAGTAGGTCAACATTGAATTCACTTATGTCACTATCTGTAAGGTAGATGGATAAAAAGTTCAAGGTTGCAAGTAGTACAAAAGACCGAAGGCAACTAGTGGAGTCATATCAGTTGTTTACCTGTATAGACGATAAAGTGGTGCGGACGACGCAATACACATGGACTTACCTACCGACTATGAGTCACTTCTTCCGCAAAACTCAAACACAATCAGCATGGTCAAACCACGGCACATTGTGAAGGACCGCATGCCATAAAATTTATGCCGCAAGAATCCGGAGATGTGGTCGGGAATATTGGAGTGTTCTTTCACTCAACGTATCGTTTGCGACAAACTGTCAACATTTTCATACGCTTTGCAGGTTTTACCGCACGAATTGTGTGGCAAGATACAGCATCTAGTTCTGCAACCTGAGGAGGATAAATAGTCAAAGATCAAGGCCATTATCAGTACCAAGTATTCATCCTTATAACCAGCCGACAAAATTCAGTCATTCCTGGAGAAGGCAAACTATCGAAGCGACATGAAATCGTCCGAGTTTCTACGTCACCTTGGGCAAAAGACGAACGGCTTGTAACTCGACGATATATGCCTAGACTAATTACCAACAAAAGCCAAAGTTCCCTTCAAAGAACTGGCAAAGATGGCAGGCAATATCTTTCACGTGCTAGACTCAAAGTAATTCGTTCAAAGAACCAGCTCCAGTCCATCAAAAAAAAAATTCCCCCAAACGAGCAAAGGTGCACCCATAGATAAAAAATAGTATTAAATCTAGTAAGCATATATTTTAATCTATTATACATATAAGCTAACATCGATAAAATAATAATAATACAATAAACTACTTAATTATAATTACAGTAATATAGCATTAATCAATGAATATATACACACTTAAAATCGTCTTTTAGTTCGAAATCGTTCGGTTTGCTTTGAATTCCTAAGATGACGACGTCCTCCCGCAGAATGTCGACGATTGTCTAAATTTTTAGAAACCGACTTTAATTGATTTTTCAGTAGGCATGGAACGTAGACGGGATTTTGAACCGACGCAGACGGCTTTAAAAAATCGGCGCCTCCGATGGGATTTTGTTCCATTTTGTGCAATTCCATTTCGATACGCTGAATGGCACTTTTAGTATCAAGTTTGGATTGGGTCGTACAGACTGCAAGTTAATTATTGTCGAAATTAATTACAATGTACCATACTACTCACAAGTAGCAGAACAAATAAAGGACATTTTTAAATAACGATCGTATTCATTAATTTTAATTACGTTTGATTTAGAATATTTCTACCAACAAGGAAGAATTGTAGTTCCATCTTTAAAAATAATAATCCTATTTCCATACCTCCTGCTGTCAGATTGACGTAGATCAAAAACTGGGCACACTGAGGTATAAGTAAAATGTCGCCCAGGTTAGATGGGTGCAAATATACACCCAGGTATGTGTAAACCATATGTAATCGTTGAATTAAGGGAAATAACCTTGTCAAAAATTACACAGCCTCGTCAATCTCTACGGACAGTGGCGCTATCACAAGGATGCTGTTTATCAGCCAAAAAACTTTGTTAATTTTCTACGTTTGTCATGTTTATAAAACCAACAGGGTCGATTGTTTAATAATAGCGAAGTGACCTTGTCAGCAACCACCATACTATTATTATATTAATAGATTGATGACATAATCACCTCTTCACTATTTCCATATTCGCAAAGTATCTCGAACAATGAACGAGAATGCTTGATGTCAAAAACAGACAGGTTGCAAGCTAACCAAGTCAGTGTTCATTCTTTCATTTTCATTTTGGCTGGTGACGTAGTCACCTTCATTATTTCCCATATTTATATGACATATAGAACGATCGATTTGATGGCTTGACAAGCGTAGACAAACGTGGAAGAATAACAAAGTTTTTGGCTGGTAGACGGTATCCTTGTGACGTCGCCACTGTTTGCAAAAATTGACAAGGCCGCCTGATTTTGTAAGGGTTATCTCCCTTAGCCCAAGGGCTACATATGGTATACGGCATACTCTTAGATACCTTACATCCTTTGGCGGTATGTTCGCACCCACCCGCCGTAGCGGAAGCCCAGTCAACAACAATAAGAGTTGGCGTAACAGCAATATGTTTGTGGACTCAATGTACTTCAACACACGAAATAAACGAAATAATCGGAATTGAAAACGTCTCCAACTCACTCAGTCGGACTGACGACGAGATTGGGGATCGCGGCACCATCAAAATGGTCGACTCGTTGTGTCGAGATGCGTTCGCCGCCGCCAACCTCAAGCTCGAGCTTCTCCAAAGCATCGAAGGTCAGACTGTCGCGAGCAGCATTCAGTGCCAAATTGAGTTCCTCTTCGGTAGGTTTGGCTGGTCGAGCAATAAGTACGTTGCCATGGAAGTTCAACGAATTCAAACTGATGGACAATGACAAAGTTATGTTATTTTTATTTATTGTTACCACTTTGAATGTTTTAGGGAAAACGTGTTTTTCAAAAGTGGGCACTTTAGCGAAACCAAATGTGGGCCCGCATTTAGCGCCGATGGTCCATTCAATTTCCTGAAGCCAAAAAATTCACATTAGGAAAAGTTGGAACTAATAGTACCTGATATTAGGTAAACAGTGCCTTGTGTTTGAATGTTTCACACTAAAAAAAACATTTTTCCATTAAACCTAGGTGTTGAGCGGATCAATGTTATAGAAAGCTTTACCGTAGACTCACTAGTTCCGCGGTTTGAAACAAGAACACAACACAAGGCTTATACCAAAATTGAATAAAATCAGTTGGCTAGATCCTCGTTTATGTCTTCAATCACTGTGATTGGTTGGCTGAATCAATAATCAATCGTAATTTGGTGTTGTCATAACATTTTCCAGCAACAAATTCAACCCCTGTCTCTGTTTATGTAAAAGCACAATTTAATTGATATTTCAACTCCAGTATATTCTGTTAGACTATTCATTTTCTCCTGAGTCTGTTTTATTAGACGTCACCCGTTTAATCTATAACCTACAACTAATTTTTTTAATTATTTTATCTTTACTACTTTGAATGTTGTACGGTGGGCATTTTAGCGAAACCGAACGTGGGCCCGCATTTTAGTGGGCCGGTGGTGGGATTCGAACCCCGATGGCCACCAGATCCAAGTCGAGTGCTGTACCGCTGGGCCACCCAGGTTAGTGACTTAGAGTGACCTCTTCTTTATTTTGTACATTTATTGTTATTATTACAAAACCCTTTTACTTTTAAAAAATGAGCATAGGGTAACAAGGCAACAATTACAGCAAAAAGTAACAACAACATTTGGTATACATATACCTTAAGATACCTTTAGGTATCCTGGGTGTATGCTCGCCCCTACGTGCTCTAGCGGAAGCCCAGTTAAACCGCTGTGCACTCGGACCCTGCTGTTATTAGTCTAGATACCTGTTAGTACCTAGTCCAGGATGCACCATGTGAAGGACGAACAGTTGGGAATATCACTATCGTTAGAAACTGAGACTTTATAAGCATTAATCAACAACAACGTCATACACACGTCATACCTGAGTAGGTATGGGGTTACAATTCCCATCATCGACACAAAAATGCGGGTTCACGTTCGGCTTTGCTAAAAAATTTCCCCTGCTGAGAGACACGTTTCCCATAAAACATTCAAAGCAGCAAAAATCAATAGTTAAGTAAGTAAGTAAGTACAGCTAATTGACAACGCGTCCACTTAATCATGTCAACCGTTCAAAAAAGAAAAACTGCTCAAGCGCACTTGATGTTCGACAGCCACTACTCCTGCCAAAATCCCAACTTACCCCTTGAGCGCCTTGCGGGCATCTTCTGCAACCTTGTATTCCAAAAAACAATAGCCCAACGTAGATCCGTGCAACGGACCGGCCTTGTGGACGGGAAATTGGAAATCGTCAAGTGATCCAAACTGTTTGGCCAGCTGGAGTACGGCATATTCCGTCGTGCGTGGAGGCAGACAGCCCAGCCAAATGCGTCGGGAATCTTCGCGCATCAAAATGGAATTCATCATCATCATCGTCGTCGTTGCAATCGTTGTAGCCATTGTGGAGCCCGCATCCAAACGTTGTAACGCTGTAACACCGACAAATGGAATCAAGGTGTGATTTTTGAATGGACGGTAGTTTAGTATTGGCGTATATTGAATGCCGTTTTACAGTTTATGTGATTAATTGCCTATTATTAAATAATCATTCAAACAATTATTTAAATCTACACCATATTGTATTGGAAACCATTATCAACAGGTGGACATTCCACAAAGACTTAAACGGAGACCTGTGATTTAGTGCCGGCGGCGAGACTCGAACTCGTGACCACCCACCTATAAGTCTTGGCAACATCTTCACTCCTTTAACAATTTACTACTCAGAATATTTTTGAATTGTAATAATACCAAACATATTTCCACTACAATCAACCGTAGTACACGACCATACATATAAGAGGACACATTCTAATGAATCCAGAACCAATTGCTCCACTGGCTAGTATTTATCTGCACAAATTCAGTTTTACAATTGCAATTGTAACTCGTCCAATAATAAATTAAAGGTCAAGCACCCACGCACATCCAAGAAACAAACAAACCAATCAGATTTCAATTGCCAAACTGAACAATAAACAAAAAACCAATCACATTCAAGATCAAACGCCTACATACATCCGAGAAACAAACAAGCCAATCAAATTTAAATTGTCAATTAAAAAAGACCAATCATATTCAAACTCTTTATTCATATTATTCGCATTGTAAAAAATCATGAAAAAATGGATAAAGAAGGCTTCTTGTCAAAATGCACATTTTTCACAGCCGCTTAGTCCTTGTAGTTGGTGCCAGTAGGTTTGGCGCGTTGTGATTTGGATTTCCTCAAGTTGGTTAAACATTTGGCCAAGTCGTACTGGAAGGAAAGTGAATAACAGTTTAAACGAAAGAAAAAGGAAGATAATGGATACAACAAAACTGTCAAGGATATTGTGTAGTATCCAATCTTACACAAGTGAGTTGAGAGTTCAAGTCCCCCACTATGAGCACTGTTTAAAATCATGACAAAATGTTCATTTGTTGAAAGGTCTTTCTTGTAAGATATTGAAGCATATAATCAGTATACAGCTAATTCAAATCAGACAACAGTAATCCCAATGACTTTAGTATTTCTTATAAAATCCTAATTTTTAATGATCGTGATATTCCTAACCGTTATCTCCACATGGTAGCTCCTAGACTAGGTGTACTTATAGAAAACAATAGGGTTGTAAATTTTGCTTCACTGCAATTGGTAACTATGTTACCTCTTCATTATTCTTGCAGTATATCAAACATTCGACTCCAGTAGTTTAATAAACGCAACAAAAATAAGAAAGTCGCGTGACGGCATCCTTGTGACAGCCCAAAATTGACGAAATTATCTGATTTTTAGTCCAATTTGTCTTCCTTAGACCAATGGCTACATAGAGTATATGTATAATTTGAAATACCTTTTAAGTATATTCGATGTAAGCTTGTACCCGCCCGCCAAAGCGGAAGCCCAGGATTATTATCATTATTGGAAACTGAACGTCCATAAGTATCGCATTCTATAGTTGTACCTATTTTTGTGTACTAAAAATTATTTGTATCCAGATATCTAAGTCAATAATAATTTCATTGAATGCATTGAAAAACAAAAGAAACCCCAACCCCTGACCTTCACAGCTTGCGTACTATTTTGAGGGCCACCTGTACCAACTTGACCGTTGTCCGATACTGCTACGTTGACGCCAACCGCCGACGCGTCACGTGAAGCTCGAGACTGATCGTCATGCAACCGACAGTAGTCGTGGGCAATTTCGGCGCACAACTTTTGCACATCCAACCGTTCTACGTCGTCTAGCGCGTATTTACTGCAATTCAATCCCTCAGTCTTCATCCAAATGGTCAAATTGACCAAAAATAGCTGCTTGAGTTGAACTAATTGGCGCGAAAGACGCTATAAACAAAATGGAGAATTGTATAAGCAAATCAACCATTGTCCGGGTTGGCAACAAAAAATTTAGACGCAAAATCGTCCAAATAAATTACTTAATTAGGCGTCTGTTTGCTTACCGTCTTTTACACGATGGGTTTGATTCGGATTATATAATTGACATTGAAAGTCAGCATACCTCAAGTGCCGTCTATTAAATACACATTGTAAAAGTTAATGTTTTGGCAAACTTTTGGTGATTTGCATTACCCTGAGCGATAGTAACCGGTGGGGGGGGATGTTAATCCCCAATGATGATGATGATGATGATAATGTATAGACAGATCAAGGTAGTTGGATAATTGAAAAATAACAAGCATTCACTATGGTTGGTTGTACTGCATATTAAATAATCGACTCCGTTGGATGGTAAGCATGACACACGTAAAAATACAACAAAATTTTTGGAATTCTAATAATCCTGAGCATTGAAGTAATGCATACAAAATGTCAAATTTTAATGATGGCGAAGTTCCTGCTTATTCCTCTACCAGGTGGTGTATCCTAGAATAGGTGCCAACAGGCATCAATACGAATAACGGCAGGGACCAAGTGCACAGTGGTATAACTGGGCTTCCACTGATCTATTGCTAACATACACTCAAGATGCTTAAAAATTATTTCAAGGCATCTATTTACCGTATGTAGCCGGCTAGGCTTGTGGATCTGTCTACCGGTATCAATCACAAAGAAGATTGCCTTGTCAATTCACGTGAACACTGGCATCGTCACAAGGTGCAAACCGGTGCATTATCGCTAGTAATATTCACAGAGCAAACAGTAGCGTCGCGAGTCACATTCTGCCTTGTTTGAACTCTGAGAATGGTGTTTTTATAAATTTGGTCATCAGTATCTGCCCTGTTGATCACGGCCTTTAATTGATTTTTGAGATAGTTTCGACCGCGAGTATATAGACCAGTTAGCCGCGGCCAGCCATCCTGGTGAGAAGACGAGCAATTTTTAAACCACCTTTTCTAGGCCCCTCTCCGAGTGGAGCAAGCAGTGGTAATAATACTCAGGGTGACACCGATAACCGTTGTCGCCTTGTAACGCCTGAGTATCCGTTTGGTCCACGGCTGTTTATTTGGCACAGCCTTATTCACAGCTAACCCCCTTTATTGCTAATGGTCATTCCACTATCCACCACCTGTGGACGCGCTAAGTAGGGGTCGGTCTCCCCGTCACAAGGAAGCCATCTTCTAGCCAAAAACACCCTATTTATCTTCACCCAAGTTCAAGTAGGAATTCGAGAAGCTATGTGAACTTGGAATTGATGACACCTGTTTGTAAATATTGCCAAAAGCGTCTGATTTCTTGTCAGAATTGTTTCCCTTAGCCCAAGTGCTTAGACTCATCCATCAAAACGGAAGTGGAGTTATACCGTTGTGCACTCGGTCCTTGTTGGATTAGCCCAAATGCGTGGGTGCATCTAATCAAAAATGCGCCACATAAAGGTAACAGTTAGCAATATTATCATATTTGGAAATTGAGACTTCAAAAGCATTACTTAAATTCTCATAATTGTTAGTATCCCCGAAATAAGATTACCTCTTCATCATTTTCCATATTTATACGTCATATAAAACGATCGACTTGATAAGCATAACACAACGTATAAAAATAACGAAATGAGAATGATGTTTAAAAAAACAATTAACCAATGAAATCATTGCAAAAATTAAGCACTATTCAATTACCTCCTTCTCCTTTTCACTCAAACTGGTTTTCCAATAGTTGGCTGCTTGTGCCATTGTTTGCGATCGATTCTACAACCGGTAAAAAATAAAAACAGCTATTTTTGTTCTAACTACTTATATTACAATAAGTAGTTCGATTGTGTATCCGTCAAAATCAATCATAAGATTATTTACTTACATTAGATATCTAAATTGTACTGAAATATTCTTTAAATACTATACAATCATACAAACTAGAAAATTTAAACCAATAAATGAATACAATTCATAAATAATAAAAGCTTGATGCGTGTTCAGTCAACAAGAAAAACCGGTAATTATAATGATTTATCGTGCTTAACTAAGTGGTTGGTTATAACTGGAAAATGTTAAAAATTAACTTTCATAATTCATAATAATTTCTTTTATACAATTACCAAATGGTAAAGTTAATGAAAACGTTTTTAGTAAGCCAAAACGTAACATTAATAATCATACAGATTCTGTAAATTTGTGTGATAAAATTTGGTTTTTTGTTCAGTATGAGATTGAACAAGACCGTATTATTTTTTATTTATTTTATGTTTGCTACTTTGAATGTTTCACTAGAAACATATCTTTCAGCAGTGGGCATTTTAGCGAAGCCAAACGTGGGCCCGCATTTTAGTGCCGGTGGTGGGATTCGAACCCCATCGCCCACCGAGGTCCGAATTCGAGCGCTGTACCGCTAGACCACCCCGGGCAAACTACCTAGATCAAGTGATGAAAACATGCAATCATCACACAAAATTTTACGTATTTTGTACTTAACAATATAATATTATTATTAATACAAACAATTATTTGATAACCGAAACAATGACGTTATGTTTTATGTTGATGGTTTTATTTAATTGTTAAAAATTTTCATTTATTAGCAACTATATATATTCATATTTATAAAATTATAATTATATTTATACACTATCGTATGTTGTATGATTAAACAGAGTTTATACTTAAGTTACTAGATATATGTTTTAGTCAAGTAATTATGTTATTCCAACAACTGTATCATTTTATATTACTTAATTCGTGTCAGTTGGCTTTTCTATGCAAAAGCATTACCTTTATTTGCTGCGAAATAAACAATCGATAAATCGATGATGGAGGGGCTTTTGGCATCTTCTTATCGTAGCATAACTAAAATAAACAAAAATCGTAAAATATAATTCTATCTTTCGTGGATGCTGACTAATACATACAAAGTTTCAATTTCCAATAATGGTGACATTCTCAACTGTTCCTCTTCCACATGCGGTGCTTCCTAAGCTAGGTGCCCATAGACATCTAGACTAATAACAGAAGGGGATCGAGTGCACAGCGGTATAACTGGGATTCCACTTTGGCGGGTGGGTGTAAGCATACACCCATGATAGTTAAAAGGTATCTTACGGTATACGTATACCATATGCAGCTCTTGGGATAAGAGACATAACCTTGACAAAACATCCAGCTACCTAGTAAATCTTTGTCACTGTTCGCAGAGATGCTGCCTACCAGTCAAAAAACTTCGTTATTCTTCTACATTGTGTTACACTTATCAAGCCATCGAAGTCGATCGTTTCATATTGCCGTATATGGTTAATAATAAAGAGCTGACTACGCCACCAACCAAAATGAACAAATTCCATATTTCAAGTAGCGTCTGACACGACTAATTATTTAAGTAACGCTTATAAAGTTTTAATTTCCAACAATAGTGTGCCGGAATGGTCTAGCAGTACAGCGCTCGAATTCGGACCTCGGTGGGCATGGGTTCGAATCCCATCACTGGCCCACGCGTTCGGCTTCGCTAAAGATGTCCACTGCTACAAGATGTTTCTCGTAAAGCATTCAAAATAGCAAACATAAAATAAAAATCAATAAATAATCGTTATTCCGCCTAACGGACTTGGACTAACATGGGTCAGACACCGACTGGATGGTGATATAGCTGAACTTACACCTTTGCAGATGGGTGTAGGTAGTTAAAAAATATTTAAAAATATACGCATGCCAGATAATCCTGACAAAAATTCAAACAATATTTTTGTAAACAGCGGAGCTGCAGCTGAGAAACCTCACTGCTTTCTGGTGTAATTTGTGTACCAATATAGATTATTAGCATTCCACAAAGCAGTCAGATGATAATTGATAAAGTAAATGATAAACCTGATTTGGAGGTGTTCAAATGGTTCTTCGAGAACACACACACACACACAAACATTAAATAGAAAGATGCAATTATAAAACCTCAACATAATGTAATTGATCTTATCAATAAAAAATGAAATCAAGATCAAATTATTGGTTCTGATCTTAATATTGAATACATACTCGGTTCTTTTATTTATGCTAAGCCTCCTCGTCCAAATAAATTACTTAATTGAGCGTCCGTTTGCAGTTAATCGAGATTACTGGAAGGGTTCAGTTCGGGATGTAATTAACATTTAAAGTCAGCACACCATTCAAGTGTCATTCATTAAGTGCACATTGCAAAAATTGATGTTTTTTCAGACGTTCGGTAACTTAGACTATCCTGGTCGATAATAACCGGTGGGGACAGAAAGTGTTTATCCCCGATAATGATAATGATTAAATAAATAATAAATTAAAAAAGGTCTACTTTAGGGAATTGCAAGTAAATTAAAAAAAAGAAAATTTACCTTTAGCAGAGATTTTGTTGAGGACTTTTTGATCACATCGCCAAGCTCCGACCTTGAACTAAATAAACGACAAGTAGGCAGAACTAAAATGCAAACAATTTGGCAATTACTCATAATGCGTACAAACACACGGGATGCTAATAAGTGTGAAAATGCTGACTAATGCCTATAAAGTTTCAATTTCCAATAATGGTGGTATTCCTGACTGTCCGTCCTTCACGTGGTGCATCCTGGATTAGATGTTGATAGGAATCTAGACTACTAACGGCAAGGACCGACTGCACAGCGGTATAACTGAGATTCCTCTTCGGCGATTGGATACAAACGTATACCCAGAGTAGTTAAAAAGTATTTTATGGTATACATATACATTCATTCATTCATTTTGGTTGGTGACGTGGTCATCTCTTCATTATTTCCCATATTTATACGACATGTAAAACGATCAATTTCAATGGCTTGACAAGCGTAAACAAACGTGGAAGAATAACAAAGTTTCTTGGCTGGTAGACGGCATCCTTGTGACGTCGCCACTGTTCGCAAAGATTGACGAGGCCGCCTGATTTTTTGTCAGGGTTATCTCCCTTAGCCCAAGGGCTACATATGATATACGTACACATTTAGATACCTTTTAAGTATCCTGAGTGTATGTTCGCACCCACCCGCCGTAGCGGAAGCCCAGTTATACCGCTGTGCACTCGGACCCTGCTGTTATTAGTCTAGATGCCTAGGGGCACCTAGTCCAGGATGCACCACGTGGAGGACTAACAGTCAGGAATATCCCCATCATTGGAAATTGAAACTTTATAAGCATTACTCAAATCCTCGGGATCATTAGCATCCGTTAAGGGAGATAATCCTAACAAAACGTCAAGCGGCCTCGTCAATCTTTGCGGACAGTGGCGACGTAAAGGGGATGCTGTCTACTAGCCAAGAAACTTCGTTATTCCTCTACGTTTGTTATGGTTATCAGGTCACCAAAGTCGATTGTTTAATATGGAAAATAATGAAGAGCTGATCACGTCACCAACCGAAATAAATAAATGAAATATACAATCATCCGTACTGAAAGTTCGAACAATGAACTATTTTGTCAAAAATGGCATATTTGAATGTACATGTCAATGTGTTTCAGTCATTTATTAATTGTGGCTAGTAACGTAGTTACCTCTACATTATTTCTATATTTGTAACGCATACTAAACAATTGACCTAAATAGATTAATGCACATAACAAAATTTCTTAGCTAATGAAGAGCACCTTAGTAACAACACCACTGTCCGCAAAAATGATAAAATCACCCAATTTTTTTATCAGCATTATCTCTTTTAATCCAATGGATACATATGGTATACATATAGATTAAGATGCCTTTTAAGTACTCTGGGTGTATGCTTGAACCCATTCGCCGAAGTGGAAACCCAGTTATATCTATGTGCATTCGGTCCCTGCTGTGTTAGTTTAGGCGCTTAAGTAAACCTAATCCAGAATGCGCCATGAAGAAATGGCAAACAGGAATATCACCATCATTAGAAGTTGAAACAAAATATCCAAAAACTTAATTTGAATATTAGCATAAATTCAAATGAATATTCTAGATATGTATTAAAAATCCTCTAAAAACCAACTTACAAATTAATTTACTTAAAAACCAAAGATGTATACTTTACCGTCGTATATAATTTGTTGTAATTTACTCAATAAATAAAAAAAATTAAATTTAAACTTACAAAATTCAAAAAAGCTAACTGTGCGTAAATATGAGAACATTATAGTAGTAAATCAAATATCAAAAGTATTTCAATCACTAGGCAAAAATTTTTTTCCAATAAAAATGTTTCATATAATCCTAATAAATAATAAAAATCAAATTATATTAAGTAAAATAATTAGCTGATTAATCTGTGTAAATTAAAACACTTAAAATTTTTCAATCAAATTACAAAACATATGTAATTAAATATAAAATTACTAGCAAAATAAAATCAACGATTCCTTAAACAAAGCTTCCAATTTGGTATAATAACTAAATAATTGCATAAAATCAACTGTGCAACTAGATAGTTCTATTTCTGTGCATGATTTTGGAACAGAAAGACTGTTAAGTTGTTCAAGACTATACAAGTGATAATGGTCAAAAACATTCCAGAGTTCATACAAATAAACAACTTCTAAAATAACTAGCAATAAATCCTAAAAATCCACTAATCAAATCAAATTAACTACCTAATAAAAAATTAAATAATAATGATTATTGTAAATCTATAGCTAAGTCTAGCGGTACAGTGCTCGACTCAAACCTGGGTAAGCACGAAATAAAAGCCCCCGTTCGGCTTCGTTAAAATGCCCATTTGCTAAATATTTCCCGTAAGACATTCGAGGTAAAAACAATAAAAAGGTAAAATATATCGTTTTTAATTGTAATAAAAATATAGAAATTTAACTTAAATAAATACAAAAACAAATGTGTGCAGCACTTAAAAATAAAACAATGAAATAAATAAAAATAGCAAAATGTTATTTTAATAGTTGTTAATTAACAACACTCAATCTTCGATTATTTCCCAACATATACTGTCATCAAAAACTAAAACCAGCATTTAGTCAGTCACGTCATGATCTTAATATAGAAATACAAACTACGTTATTTAAATCAACAAGTGAATACAACTCACGAATCACCAAAATGGCATGTTCGTTTATTTAAAAAACCCAATAATAACAATAAATAAATAATGCTTAATTAAACAGTGAATAGTAAAAACATTAAAAATTAGATAGTTAAATTGTGCTTAATAAAGTTTCAAAATTTGAACCTGCTACAGCATAAATCAAGATATTCGTACCAAATTACAATATATCTGTTAATCAAAAATAATCATTAACGTTTTACAATACAAATTAAAATGTTATATTAAAACTTTATTGATCTCAAATGCATCAATGTTTATAGTAAATTAATGAACATAAACTAATCTGAAACCACAAAAATAACTAAACAATCAATAAATAATACAAACAAAGTAAAAATTTACTTACTAAATATAATTTAAATAAAAGTATTCTACAAAAATAACAGTGGGACGTCAAATAATAAAAAAACTAAAGAACATGCAAAGGAAGTAACGCACATCTTTAATTTTTTAGTGTTAAACGGATTAGATTATAACGTATTAAAAAATTTAATTGTTACAAAAATAAAAAAAATAAATAATAATAATAATAATAAAATTTTAAATATAATGCTAATAATAATATTAATAATATTAATAATTTTATAATATAGTTGGGATTGGTTTTAAGTTAAAGCACTAAATATAATTTTAAAATTTTTATATTAATTTTATTATTAAATTAAATAATGTTTAATTTTGTTTTTATTTTATGTTTAAATTTTTAAAATTTATTTAAATGCATTTATAGCTTGTTTTGAAATTTTTTTTTACTGTGTTGATAATGCATCGCGTTACGAACTTACCATTATCAACAATTAATCAGTATTTGATATGTGGGTTATGTGATGGTTATTTAATTGATGCCACTACTATAGTCGAATGTCTCCATTCATTTTGTCGGAGTTGCATATTGACTTATCTGAAGGACAACACAGTTTGTCCTGTATGTGAAACTTTACTACACAAGACGAGACCACATTATGCTATAAGGTCTGATCGCACACTTCAAGCAATTATCTACAAATTGATTCCCAATTTATTTGAAAAAGAAATGAAGTGCAGAAAACAGTTTTACAGAGGTAAGTTTTTTATAGTAATTGTTCTTAAATCTTAGGTTTATTTTTTTGCATTAAATTTTTATTTAAGTTGATATAATGTATTCATTTTTATTATTAAATTGTATTCTTTTAATGTTAAATGTTGGTTGCACATAGGTATATTATTTAATTATATAACTTGTAATATTGAATTACCTAACGATATTCTTAAACAATATTCTACATACTGTATTAACGATTACATAGATATTGTATAATCGAATCTAATACTCGTTTAATTAGTGATACTTAGTTTTTAGTTATTTACCTACAAACAAATTAAGATCCGTGTTTATTCAGTCACGTTAAAACATCAATTCAATATGATTATATAAGCTATCATATTTGAACAATTAACTCAATACACCTCACGAAATGTGATGTTTGTCTATTCAAAAGAAAAATCGATTATAATGATTAATGATGCTCAATTAAGTCATTATGACTGAAAATGTTATGCGGTTAGTTAAGTTTTTAAAAAAAATTCATAAATTAAACTTGTTACATAACTAACAATAGATATTTAAAGAATTAAAAATACACGGATACTTTAAATGTAAATTAGAATTATCATTATAGTGGCAAAATATTATGTGGAAGTGAATAAATAAGAATTTTACTGAGTTGATTGTTGAGTAATAAAACGTTTTCAAGTCAATCGGGGAATGACTTTTCCAGATTGAAAGTATCGCTTCCTATGTGTGTGATTAGACGATACTAACGTAGTTTTTCATCATAATTATCATCGGAGATAAACATCCCCCACCGGTTATTATCACCCAGAGTAGTCCAAAAAAAAACAAGTTATATAGATTTTTATTATTATGGCAGAGTTTTCTCTATATATATTCTAAGTTACAATAATTTTACTTTTAGCAGTTGCTGGTAATTAAAAAATATCACAATTTACACTAAATATCAATTAGCGATCATTTTTTAAATCTTTGAACTTTTATTCATTTTCTGCAATAAAGAATTAGAGATTTTTTGGGCGGCTATATTATTCCAATGCAAATTATGATTGTTTATAAAACTGACCACAGTTATTTGTTTATTTCCTGGTTGTCTCATTTGACAATTTTGTTTGTGTTCGCACTTTTATCACAATTTTTTTGAAGATAGTTGAATGGGCTAATCTGTTTTTTTTTATTGAGGCGGTAATTTTGCCGCAGTTTTTTTTGCAATTGTACTTCTACATATTCTCTTTATTTTTGTTGAATTTTATGGGAAGATTTAAGTATGCGTCGTATAATTCAACTTTGGCGTTTTTAGAACATTTGGTGTATAAGTTGAGTGAGGTGTGATACAAAATTAAGGATGCATTTAATAAATTCATAGTTAGTGCCATTTCATTCTCGTGTATTCCATGTATGCTGTGATTTGACGTCTTACACTGAAGACAACCCGAGATGCTTGACATAAGATTGTGATCAATTTGCGAACAACAATTTGTTTTATTGTTGTTGAAATAATCGAGTTTACTATTACTTATGGTTATGTATATTTCAGATATACTAAGGTATTGATGTTAGCGCAAATAGTGCTATTTGGATTGTAATGGTCAGGCAAGTAAAGCAGTTTCTTTATTTGAAGTTAAAGTCACACCCAATTGTTGAAAATATAAGCCTTACTTTAGAAACTAATTGTTGTTTCTAATATTACTAATGGTAATGCTTTAATCGGAGCTGGGGGTGGGTTGAGTGATGCTAATGATCCCGAGGATTTGAGTAATGCTTATAAAGTCTCAATTATCAATGATGGTGATATTCCTGAGTTCGTCCTTTATGTGGTGCATCCAGGACTAGATGTTGATAGGCTTCTAGACTAATAACAGCAGGGTTCGAGTGCACAGCGGTATAACAGCTTCTGCTACAGCAGGTGGGTGCAAGCATACACCCAGGATACTTAAAAGATATATAAATGTATACCATATGTATCCGTTGGGCTAAGGGAGATAACCCTGACAAAAAATCAGGCGGCCTCGTCAATCTTTGCGAACAGTAGCGACGTCACAAGGATACCGTTTACAAGCCAAGCAACTTTGTTATTCTTCCACGTTTGTCTACGCTTGTCAAGCCATCGAAATCGATTGTTTATATGTCGTATAAATATGGGAAATAATGAAGAGGTGATCCCGTCACCAACCAAAAAATTTTACATTTAAACAAAAATATTGCTGAAATTGTACCCAAAGTGGAATTAGCGTTTTGTAATGGACGAACTGACTTATGCTTTAACGACGTTTTCATTAGTCATTCATTCATTCATGGTAATTAGTGACATAGTCACATTTTCATTATTTCTATATTTGTACATCACATTAAACGAACGACTCATAGCTTTATAAGCATAACAAACATAGGAGAATAACGACGTTTTTTTGGTCAATAGACGGAAACCTTGTGACAGCGTCGTTGTTTGCAAAGTTTTGTCACAGTTATCTCCCATAGCCTAGTGGCTATATATGGTACATGCATACTTTAAAACGTCTCTTAGGTTGGTGTGTGCTTACATCCATCCGCCAAGATAAAAACCCGGTTAAACCAATGTGCACTCGGTCGTTGTTGTGTTAGTCTAGGTGTTTGGGTGCACTAAGCCCACGATGCGTCACGTGGATGTAATAGTCAGGAATATCATTGTTGTATTCCAAAATCGGTGTGTTTCCTATTTCCCCTAATTGTTTATTTGAACTACAATGCTTTTGAGAAAAAAAAATGCAATTAATGATATTTAAGCAGGACTTTGGATTGAAGTGAGTATCTTGGCTAGGCTGGAGTGGAATAGAATTGGCTGTGCTTATTATAGTTTTGAAAATGCCCCATTTTAAAACAAAATCAAAATTCCATCGTTTTCATTTAGATAAATCTCCCGCAAGAGTTCGGTCGCTGAGTCCCGAGAAACGGGGCGACATAACTTTGAACACCTATGTACTCCAAGACGACGATTATCTCAGCCTTGAGTTGTGTCGTTGGGCAGCCCCAGTGTCCAACATCTGCGCCAATACCGATTCATCTTTATTGAAAAGTTCCACTCCATTCCAACCCATGTATTTGTTGTGTTCGTCCGAAGTTTCTGTTGGCCATTTGCAAAAACTGCTTGTGATGAAATTGAATTTGAAGCCGTCCGACTGCACCATTTCCATCTTCTTTTCGTCCGACGATCGCTTTAGTGCCGACTATACTCTTTCCGACGTCGCGTGCCTTTATGCTTGGCGCCGTCAAGAGCCGTTGAAGCTGTTGTACGAAATCAAGCACATTGACAACAACCGCACGACGGGCACCACTGACGATCGACTGGAGGAGCAAACACCAGCCGACAGTCATGGGTCGGCATCGACTGCGACCAGCACAGCAGTTAGACAGGACAACGGCAAGGACAAGTCGCCCTCGATAAAATCGATCGGCCTCGAATCGACGGAAACTGCCAAAAGTTCGTCGTGGACATTTGGCAAGTCGTCATTGTACCCGGTGCCACGTGCTGCTGGACATTCGATACAAACTTGATTGCGCACCGTCGCTTCCAGTTACCATGTCAACAACCATTTGTGCCAAATAGATGAACGCAATTGTTCACATCGTATTGCAATTTTTTGCTGCTGCTGTTGCTGCTTGTTGTTAATGATGATGACGATAATGTTTCATGTATTTCTTTTAATATACATTTATTATTATTTTGTCCATGTGATATGTTTATACATGTCGGGGTGGTCTGGCGGTACAGCACTCGACTTGGACCTGGGTGGATATGGGCTCAAATCCTACCACTGGCACTCAATTTGGGCCCACATTCGGATTCGCTAAAATCTTCACTGCTAAAAGATACGTTTTCCGTGAAATATTCCAAGTAGTAAAAATAAATAAATGCCGAGGTGTGTAAAAGTCAAACTGACGGTGATCTGTTTATTACCTTCCAGTTAGGCATTTTAGCTGAGAATATTGTGGTTAGGGACCTTTGGTTTTAACCAAGAAAAGGGGTATCCCAAATGGACTGACTCGGTCAGAGATGTGGCGTCGTATCCGCCCTTCTACTGCAGCTTTTGGACGTTTATGGATCAAAAATAATATTTCTATTAAAACCAATATTAATATATATATATATATATATATATATATATATATATATATATATATAGTACGTTCTATTCTACTTTATGCTTGTGAAACTTGGACTCTCACCCAAGTGGATGCATAAAAACTTGTTTGGTTTGAGCAAAGCTGTTTATGATCCATATGATTTCGCAACCATTTAATAACTAATAAAATATTTCAACCATTTTCAAATATTTGTAGCACACTTAACATCAATTGGCAACGTATTATTCGAGATGCTATGTAAACTTGGAATTAATGAAGATGTGGTTTTGCCACTAACTTTTGTTGTATTTCTAACACAAGATAAAGATGACTAACATGGACTGGTCGTGTTTTACGTTGGCTGCTTATACATTCAGCCAAATAGGTGTACGAGTCAACGAGTATTTTGAACGGACATTGTGGGATGGGAGCTCTGTCGTTTTATCTGTACTGAATCTTCCCGTCCAAATGAATTACTTAATTAGGCGTTTGATTGCTTACGTCTTACAGTAAATAGAGCTTATTGGAAGGTCTCAATTCGGAATATAATTAATATTTAAAGTTCAAGTGTTGTCTGTTGAGTATGAAAGCGGATGATTTGCAGTATTTTGGAAACTCAGACCACTCTTGATAATATATAATCGGTGAGGGGTTTTATCCCCAATGATGAAGTGTTAGGGACTTTAATCATCTTTTTTTGGGTTGGACAGTCAGGAATTAATATGCGCGATCTAATAGAAAACGCTTTTTTTGGTAGGATTGATTGTGTTACTAGTTCATCATCATCGGGGATAAACATCCCCCACCGGTATTATCACTCAGGGTAGTCTAACAAAAACCAAAGCGTCTGTAAAAACGTCAACTTTTGTAGTGTGTACTCAATGAACGACACTTGAGGTGTGCCGACATTAAATGTTAATTACATCCCGAGTTAAAGCCCTCCAATGATCTCTGTTGGCTGCATAGGGGTAAACAAACGGACGCCCATTTAAATAATTCATTTGGACGACGGAGCTTAGCATAAATAAAAGGACTGAGTTCGCATGCTACAATGTCTGTCCAAATTTTTCGTTGGCCGCCTGGCCTTCTTTTCCATCCGGGTAACGGGTGGGCTTCCATAGCTATTCTGGCTGGATGAGTGGGCGATCTACGTAAAACATGGCTAATCCATTTTAACCGTCTTTCTTTAACTGTGCTAGAGATACATGGCCAATAAATGTTAAGAGACTTACAAATATCTGGGAATGGTTGAAATATTTTACTAGTTATTAAGTGAGTGCGTTCAATAGAGGACAACGAGCGAAACCATATAGATTTTAAACAGCTTTGCTCAAAAAGAACAAACTTTTGCGTATCCGCTTGGGTGAGAGTCTGTGTTACTAATTCAGTTGTCCGAATCTAGATGGATGGGTTTTGATAACTCTCAGACGTTCCGTCGCGGCAATTTGACCGCGGCTCTTTCGTGGAAGCAATGACTAAGTCGTTCGATTGACATATCCCTGCATACCTTAAAGAATTGTGTCGAGAATGACTTTCAACAGTGTTGAATAAAAGGTTCTTAACATTTCATTAATCCCAAATCGTGCACTTTTGTCAGACATTTATTTTCAAAAAGCTCTATTCACTTTGCACAAGAATAGCGAAGTTTCTTGGCTAATAGACGGCATTATTGTGGTGGCGGCGGCGTCGTCAGTGTTGTCTCCCTTAGGCTCAAGGTTACATATATACTTTTTAAGTATGTGCTTGCATGCACCCATCATTGCAGAAGCCAAATAGAATTTCCAATATTCAATATGAACGATCTTCACAGCTGACAATGTAAAATGTTTAATCACATGGATCAATCCTGTTGTTGCTCTTCAGACCTAAAAGGTTTTGAAATATACAAATTTGTTTTAGCAACAACACGCAATTGTCGGAGTTATTACAATTTTTTAACACTCGTTTATTTAAACACATTATATGTATATTAATTAACTATTTATTTCAAAACCATCTCTCTCTCTCTGAAGCGCATAAAGTATCAAGATTGTTACATATTAAATATTTGACTTTCAAGATTGTGCATATCGTAGATTCGAAATTCTATTCGGATTTTGCCAAACCGCGTCATTGCTATAGTTTACTGAAATGGTCACCTTTTGTTGTTTTTTTAACAATATATTCTTACAGAGTCCATGTTGCTAATCTTGCGTTCCAACCATCCTCTTTTCTCAACCAAACTTGGGATCGACTACGGTGGAGTAATATTTTAAAATACGTGTTACTTATTTTAGACATATGTATTGACGACAATAGCTTATATTGATGATAGCCAGCAATCGAAACAACACCGCTATTAATTTGTTAAAAATATATTATAGTTTAAAAACTACACAAATGCATAAAAACAGACTGTGCAAATTTTATAATTTCAATAAGAAAGATGTAAATAGAATTGAAGTTTATCGAAGTATTTTGGAAATCAATAAGAACCGAATTACTTTCAGTTTGGCTGTGCTACTCTAATTAACCAGAACCATATATATACATATATAACATTTTTATTTGCCATTATCTTAAAATTCGATAATGTATATCTGAAAATAATCTTTGATCTTTTCACACCATAATCAACGTTGAATTTTCTATACATACAAAATTTGGAAACTGATCAATTTTTTTTAATATAAAGTGTATACAGTGACGTGTGCTGGGTTATGTAAGCACTCATAAAATTATGTAAAGAAAAAATAATTTTCTTTGAAATTTTTGTTTGCGTAATCATTTTATGTTATTAACTTAATATGTATAAAATTTTTAAGTGTAACTATTACCATTTACTTATTCAAATGTCATTTATCCAAAAATTCCAAGACACTCAACTATTTATAAAAAAGTTAAAAAACAGTTTACTTCAAGTATTGATAGTCCATATTAATTTAGCATAATTACTTTGTTGAAAAAAATATATCTCTTAAGTTAAAACAAAAATTGAAAACTAAGAGTTTACTGACAAGTACCATTTTGAACCACACATAATTTCATGTTCCCTTTTCGTTCAATAAATAATGCATTTTATTTATTTATGTTTGCTACTTTTGAATGTTTTACGGGAAACATCTTACAGCAATGGATATTTTCGCCAAGCCTAAAGCGGACCCACATTTTAGTGGGCCGGTGGTGGGATTCGAACCCAAGTCCAAATCGAGCGCTGTACCCCTAGACCACCCTGGCATTAGAATCCAATGCGGTAGTAGAATTAATTTTTCTTTTGTATCGAATGCTTTTTCTTGAAAACAATATTTCAAAGGTAAAAGAAAACATCATCCTAGTTGATTGATTTCAACGTGATTTAAAATCAACTTTACCAGAAAATACATGTCACTGTCACTAATACTATCTTACAATGCAAAATCTATTGTTGATAAAGTTGATGATTCGCATTTACTAATTAGTGAGAAAAATTATGTCAACAGTTGTTTTATATTTTTTATAGATAGTACTGCACCTTGTGGAACTCCATTATTATTTTCTGTTAACTCTGATTTATTACGACCAATTTGTGTATATATATATATATATATATATATATACTAAATGTACTTCTATTGATGTATTAAGGATTACATAAATTAATTAATTAATTGAACCGATGAAAAAGGTTACAATATTCTTTTTGCTTATTGTAATGGGTGATGTACAATAGGGAGCTAATCAGTTAAACATTTGTATTACTACAAAGTATTGTGGTACTTCTATTTTCGCACATCAACCGTCACTTATGGTAGTTACCTTATTTATTTATTATTTCTATAAACTGGGTCACTGTTCACAAAGATTGACAAAACCAGTTGGTTTTATTTGTGGATTATCTTCCTTAGCCCAACGGCTACATATGGTATACCTTCTGAGTACCATCCGCCAATGCAAAATCTTAGCTTTATCGTTGTACAGTCAGTCGAAGTGCACTTTGTCCATGATGCGCCACATGGAAGAATGTTACTGTTATATCTATAGGCTTTTATTGTGTACCTCCCCCCCCCAAAAAAAGGTCCTCAATATCAAAATTGGCACAATCATACAAAAGTATATATCACTTGAAAAAAAAACATATTAAAAAAATAGCTGAATCAAATGTTAGTACAAAATCAAAATAGAAAACTATACATATATAAAAATTTGTTCACTCAAAATCTATCTATTTATCGAACTAATAATAATAATAATAATAATAACCAATAATACATGGATTGAATAATATGCACAGCCATTCATTCCCTATTCGTTCATATCACATAGAGTTGGGTTAACAAATAATCGATATATGGATTTACTAATAGATGGGCGACAAACTATTTGTCAAATTGGGCGTCCACAAGCGCAACTCCGCTTTCCATTGAAGTTGTCCGTCGGCAGCAGAGGACGCCGAAGCTATTGTTTGGCATAGGGTTTGGTCACGCAAGTCGCCCCAACCGCCATTTGGATTGACAGCAAAAGCGGAAACGGCCGAACCGTGGTTGACCACTTTGAAATGGGACGGATAGAGGCGGGACAATAGGGGACCGTCAAGTTTGCGCTCTAGTGCCGCAGCGAAGGTGCTGAGTTGACAGTTGGATTTGTGGTGGTGAATCCCGTTGCTGGAAAGAAAAAGGTGCATAACACTTGTTATTACTATTATTATTATTATTATTATTTTTATTATTATTATTATTATTATTGTAATTATTATTATTATTATTATTATTATTGTAATTATTATTATTATTATCATTATTATTGTAATTATTATTGTAATAATAATAATTATTATTATTATTACTATTATTATCATTACTACTATTACTATTATTATTATCATTATTACTATTATTATTATTAATACCATTATTATTATTATTACTATTATTATTATTATTATTATTATTATTACTATTATTATTATTGTTATTATTATAATTATTCATTATTATGAGTGACTTATTGGCTGATAAAGTAAATGAATCGGCCCTTTAAACACCACCTCTTCCTTCAACAGTATCACAGTTCATAAAATGATAAAGCGCTTGAGCATAGGTCGCTGTCAATATTCATTGTGGTTAATGACATGCTTGTCTCTTCATAATTTCTATATTTGTACGGCATATTAAAACAATCGATTTCGATGGCTTGATAAGCGTAACAAACGTAGAAGAATAGTAAACTTTCTTGGTTAATAGACGGCATCCTTGTGACCGTTCACAAGGATTGATAAAACCACCTGATGTTTTGTCAGGGTCGTCTCCCTTAGCCCAAGACCTACATATGATATTAATATACCTTTTAAATATCCTTGCTATATGCTTGCATACATCCACTCACCAAAGTACAAGTTCTGTTATACTGCTGTGCACTTGGTCCCTATTTTGATAACCTAAGTGCCTGGGTAAACCTGGTACAAGATGCGCCACGTAGAGTTGACAACCAGGAATATCAACATCACTAAAGACGTATTGTTCATTTTCGTACACAATCATTAGCGTCCCATGTGAAAATGCTGACAATAAAACACAATGGAAAAAAAGTAAAGCCAACTCACCACTGGCCCAAGTGATAAACGCGCGTTGCTTCGGCAATTTGGAGTGAGCGCAATTTTCTTTTAAGGCACTTGCGGCCAATGTGATGCAAGCTCCAATCCCAATTGTAATCATCAAAAGTACAAAATTTCTGACAAAATACAACAACAACAACAAATAGCTCTATCGAATACAACAAAAATTCAACTAACAACAATTGAGGATTATTCATTTATTCGATTGATCGGTTAGTGACGAAATGACCGCTCCATTATTTCTAGATTTCTGCAGCATTTAATTCCAATGTGAATCGTTGGGGATAACATCCCCCACCAGTTATTATTCCCCAGGGTACACCAAATTACCAAATAACCGGCAAAAATGTCAACTTTAACAACGTGGACTTAATGAACAACACTTAAGCTATGCTGACTTGAAATGTTAATTACATTCCGAATTAAACCCCTCTAGTGATATCTATTAACTGCATAGGGTAAACAATCGGACGCCCAATTAAGTAATTCATTTGGATAGGGGGGAGTTGGATGGAGGCTTAGCATAAATAAAAGGACTGAGTTCGCGTGTTACAATGTCCGATGACCTGATAAGCGTAATAAACGTAGAGGAACAACGTTTCTTGGCTGACAAACGGCATCCTTGTGACGTCGTCACCGTTCGCAAAAACTGACAAGGCCGCCTGATCATTTATCAAGGTTAAATCCCATAGCCCAAAGGCTACATATGGTATACACATACCTTAAATTACCTTCTAACTACCTTGAATGTGTGCTTGCACCAATCTGTTAAAATGGTGGGATGCTAATAATCCTGAGGATTTGAGTAATGCTTATAAAGTCTCAATTTCCAATAATGGTGATATTCCTGACTGTTAGTCCTCCACGTGGTGCATCCTGGACTAGGTGCCCCTAGGCATCTAGACTAATAACAGCAGGGTCCGAGTGCACGGCGGTATAACTGGGCTTCCGCTACGGCGGGTGGGTGCGAACATACACCCAGGATACTTAAAAGGTATCTAAAGGTATACGTATACCATATGTAGCCCTTGGGCTAAGGGAGATAACCCTGACAAAAAATCAGGCGGTCTCGTCAATCTTTGCGAACAGTGGCGACGTCACAAGGATGCCGTCTACCAGTTAAGAAACTTTGTTATTCTTCCACGTTTGTCTACGCTTGTCAAGCCATCAAAATCGATCGTTTTACATGTCGTATAAATATGGGAAATAATAAAGAGGTGACCATGTCACCAACCAAAATGAATGTTAAAATGGAGGCGTAACAATACCGCTGCGTACTTGGTCCGTGCTGTATTAGTTTAAGTGCTTGGGTGTACCAGAATGCACCACATTTATACTTTTATACCATCACTTCCATACAACGCAATCCTTAATATAATTGCAATTTTTTACAATCATTTAAAAATATAATGTAAATGGTTTGAGAATTAAAAATGTTCCATTGAGAAAATTAATTATGTAATGCAAAATCAAATTCCACAACATTGGGTTAAAATGCGTAGAGACTCCTACATTAAATGCTTTGAGAAAATTCTAGAAATCAATAAATATTACCTAAAATATTAAAATTGTATAACTTTTATTATCTATTTTTATACATGTATACATATTTTATGATAAAATTTTGTTTTGCTTGTTCCCAATTGTTTTTAAATATCGTTTTTTTTTATGTAGATTAGAATTTTATAATGATATTGGCATAAATATTAGGTTTTATAAAATATTTTCCTTATATTGTTAAAATAGTGTCTAACGAATGCTTCAGTACAATTGAGTTGTGCTTCATACAATTAAACAGTTTGACAAAAGCGAATAAATTATACTGTATCGATTTTGGACAGCAGCTTTTTTATCTACTGTACTGTATGTATCAACTTTTACACTGTTTATGTATTTAAATAATGCAATTAAATATGTAACTATCTACATCATTTTTAATTTCAAATATTTTCTGAATAGATCATCTGACAATAAAGATAAAATTAGATTCGATACTATGTCAATTGCGTTGCATAAAATTAAGCATAATTGTTTATAGTACTTAAACGAAACATAAGTAAATTAAGTCATAATTAAAATTATGGCTTGCTTTTAAAAAATTACCAAATAGCTGTAAGAAAAAGTTACCAATATTGTATTTATCACCTTTAATTGAAATATAAATTTCTATTACGGTCTAGCGGTACAGCGCTCGAATTCGGACCTCGGTGGGCATCGGGGTTCGAATCCCATCGCCGGCCCACGTTTGGTTTCGCTAATTGTCGGTAAATGTTGTACGTCATACAATTTTTAATTACTTTTAATTGGTCGAAATTTGAGTAAATTTTATTGAATGTGGGTTCTGTTCTCTGATTGGTTTATTTTTTAGTTAAGCTGTAATTGGATATTTTGAGCACTATTTAATGTAAATTTTTTTGCAGCGCACTGGACTCGATGTATTTATCCCAATTGGAAAAAGGTAAAAAATGTATTCAGGTTTTTAAACCAAATACCCACAGTGAGTTTTATCGCTGTGTGTCTTTATCAAACCATGGAAAAGGTGAACTATTTCCGTACAAGAGAGATGTTTCTCGTAAAACATTCACAAGTAGCAAACATAAAAAAATAAAATTATTCATAAAAGTAGAAGACAATAGTTTATTCCATGTGATTGAACTGCATATCAAAGATTGAGCCTTCTTTCGACTATCACTTTAAGCTACTAACGTGTACTTTTCTGTCACACCGTCATCTAACAGCTGTTTTTACAGCAAGATGACAGAATCTCCAACAACAGCCTTACATACGCAACTTAACTATATCACACGTTTTTAGCATACAGTGTCAACAACAAACAGTTCACTTACGTCCAAACAAGTTTCAATATTATTCCATACAAATCGAGAAAAGGCCATTCCCATGTTGTGCCTTGACGAGATCCAGGGTCCGATTTTCAACTGAAAACACACACAGACATGTATTTTTATTTATTTATTTATTACTACATTGACTGCTTTACAGGAAACATCTTTCATCTATACGTGCAGTCGGTAACGAAATTGAATCCTATATTCGCCTACTGTGATATTTAAGAAAATTTAGCACTTTTTACTTATCTTAGGCATATGTACTTACTAATAAGTACTTTAGATAAAACTTTATTAATATATATATATATATATATATATATATATATATATATATATATATATATATATATATGCAATAAAACATTGTAATTATAATATACAACAGCATTCGTTCTAGCAGTAAATCATATCTATGTTTATTAAAACTTAAAAACAAACAGGTGCAACTTGTTAAAAAAGAATATTATTGGCCAAAATACATTAATTTTTAAAGAAAAAGTTACAAACTTTGTAATGTCAACAATTTAAGTAACATTTACTTCTGTTTATTACCTCCGCCAGCCGTTTTAAATCTGAGACTATCAAGGTATTAATAAAATCCTATGAAACTCGATTTTTTATAACAAGTAATATTCTTTATAAGTAACACTTTACTATATATATATATATATATATATATATATATATATATATATATTGGTAAAAGGATGCTAATAATCCTGAGCATTGTAGTAGTAGTAGTAGTAGTAGTAGTAGTAGTAGTAGTAGTAGTAGTAGTAGTAGTAGTAGTAGTAGTAGTATACACTCCATAGTCGCAAAAACAATTAAAAAAAGACAAACAACAGGCTATTGCAATCAGTGTCACACTTACCTCATTGGATTCGTACCTCGAGTTGTCGACATAAGCCCCAAGTACAATCATTCCATCGGCGTTTTCGGGTCTACAATCACACATCAGGACAAAATTACAAACGGTGCTGCAATATCACACTACAGTACAATAACAATTATCCACCTTGTTATGCAACAGTTGCGATCATGTTATGAACTGATTCGACCTCTTGAACCAGGTCCCGTGTAACGTAGTTACCGCGGTCGCCCTTTTCCCATATTCGTGTACAAATGCATATCAAACAATCGCCTTCAATGTTTGCTTAAATGTGACAACGAACTTTCTTGGCTGGTAGACGGCGTCCTTTTGATTGTACCACCTATTCGCAATACAATTGACAAGACCAATGGTACTATCCTCACAACTAAGAAAAAAATTCTTTAAAATTGATAACATCTACATTAATGATAATTTTTCTCTTCCCACTTTTACCCTGGAAATGAAGCAGTTTTTCAATTAATACTGTAATTTTTAAATTTGTCACTTTAATGTTTATTGATATTGTGGCACCTGTATGATGCAATGAAGTATAAATTTTTCTAATCTATGTTCAGCCTATATATAGCTATATCGACGTAATATTAATATCTATAGATGGCTTATATTTTTGATAGTACCTAGTTGCCAAAGTAAATGTCTATTTTCCCATTACATTTTTGTGTGATAACTACTCAGACAACGATGTTAAATCATAATTACCTAAATACTTTATGAAATTTTTTTAAATTCACATAACATAGAAGTTACATACTGCCGTAGAATGACTACATTCATATAAGTACAGCCGAATATGAATGTTAGGTTGAATATCGAAGTGAATTGAACACGTACTACTATAATATACAATAATAGCATTAAATTTTTCACATTACTTATACACTTATTAATCGTAGTTGTACGTCGGATTAACTCACTGTGTTATCAAAGTATCGTTTGACTTAACATATTATGTAGAGGCTAACTGTACTATTGATGTAATCCAATTGCATTCCACTCCTGTGCACTAGTTATAAATGTAACATAAAACGATGTAACTTGTAAAATACAATGTTTTATCCCAGTTAATAATAAGCATAGATAAACTGTAAACCTCAATAACGTTACTACTGCTTATGTACACAAAATTCTAGTGTTTATGACTTGGAATAGTTTAATGGTGAAAACATTCATTTTGTAGAAAGACATTGGCTGCCTAAATAGATATGCGATTTTAAATTATTCCGTGTTCATCATTCCAAAACATATCTAATTACAGAACAGTGTAGGTACAATAGATAAACAGACTGCTGTCAAAATCAATGTAAAATAATCAATCCACATTTGTGTCACGATTTGTTTATGTTGAGCATATCTAAATTGTACAAAAACATTTTTTATGTATTATTTTAACAGTAAAAGTAAAATATTTAACATATTTTATATTAATATTATTTTATAACTCTAATTTATGTTAAAAACAAGAATATTGATATTTTAAAAATATTGAAAAACAAGCAAATTCGTTACTTCAAAATAACTTATATTATAAAATATGCATATATATATATATATTATTTTTTTTTCAATATTTTAGGTAATATTCACTGTTTGCCAAAATTTTCTCATAACTTTTATTTTTAAGTAGCTAATTTACTTGTTTTCGAAATTTTTAAACTGTCAATATTCTTGTTTTTGATCTAACTTAGTATTTTATAATGATATTGGTATAAAAAATACTCTTTTATAAAATATTTTACTTATACTAAGATAATACTTAAAGAATGCTTTTGTACAATTCAGATGTGCTTAATAAATAGTGACACAAAAGCAGATGGATTATTTTAGATTGATTTTAACATATGTCCGTTCATTTACTGTATGCATTTATGTACCGGTTTATACCAATATATTGGTAAAACCAAAATCTAGTGACTTATTACAATGTAACAAAAACGAACATAACTTATTATAAGCATCAGTAAACTAGAAGCCTCGATAATATTATCTCACAAATAATGTCACAATTAAGAAAAAACATTTAAAAAAATTGATAATATCTGCTTTAATAATAATTTTTAATTTAGTATTTATACACAATTAATTTTCTCTTCGTTACCCTGAAAATAATACCATTTTTTATTAATTACCGTTTTCAGTTGCTGCTCTAATTTGTAAATTTTGTACTTTAATGTTTATTGACACTGTCGCGTGTGTGACGCAATGAAATATAAAATTTCCTGATCTATACTCAGCTTGTAGCTATATCGACGTAATATAAATATTTATAGATGGCTTATATTTTTTTGATAGAACCTAGTTTCTAAAGTATGTAGTTGCTGAAGTATATGCATACTTTCTCACTGCTATTTTATGTGACAACTATTCAGACAACTGTGGAGTCATTTGTGTAAATAAACAAAATTTCCTAAAACCAAGTAGATTAAAAACATTTGAAGAATAATTCTTTAATTTGTTTACCATTACTGCCTGTTTATCAAAAAAAAAAAACAATTAACACCATACTACATTCTTAAAAACGTATACTTTTATTGCTAAAATGCAGCAAAATATTTGAATAATAAACCTATACGTTTAATACCACCTACATTACATTAATAAATACTAACGGTGCGTTTATGTAGAACGTTCTTATTGTTATTGTCTAATAACGTACATATATATAGATTGAACGACAAATAACTAATTCAGATGAAAGAGGAAATAAATGTAAGAAAAAGAATACCGCAACATTGCCAAATGTTTTGATTCTTATAGCAGCCTTATGCTGTCATAACCTATTAACGTATTTAAAGGATTAGTTTAGGTCGATTTTCTGAGTCTAAAGTACAAAATTACTACGATTATAAAGTTCTGGTAAAAATTTTTATCTTTGGCAGTTTTTATTACGATTTAATAATAATTTCAATAATAATTTCAATTATTATGATAAACACAATAGTTTCTATTAACAAAGGCTGAATAAAAAACTCTTATGACATAAGTAATAGGAAAAGTTGTACTATATAAAAAATGTACCTAATTAAAAATTCAATTTTACTTCGGTTTATACAGAATCTATGCAATCACACCAGTGGCTATGTTATGTTAAGAAAATTATCCTCAATTCATTTTTTACAAAATTATGTTTTACACTTTTGACTACTTCTCAGGTAAATGATAAAACCAACCAAGGGAAAAAGTTGCGAAAGAAGGAGCCAATAAGAGTCAGATAACCTTTTGTGTGA